>ML393125.1:0-156800 GCA_005239525.1 Nicotiana knightiana
AGCCATTTATATTGAGAGTATAATTCGTTTAATTTCTTATTTGTTCTTCTTAGTTTTTTACTAATCTGATGTATTTTAGTTTGTGTACTGGCTCTGATACCAAGTTGGTGGGTGGTCAGTTTCTCAATTATCATTTAAATGATTTTTCATAATATTCTTTCTGTAGCGGAATTAATCTAAGTATTTCTTTTAGACTTTCAAATATATATTCTATGTATTCTATATCTTTGGTTCTTTGATATTCTTCTGTATTTGTTTTTATTAAGTTTGATAGTAAATTTATACTGTCGGTAGTTTCTTGCCAATATTGTAGNTGTAACTCCTTGCAAGGTTAACGAGGAGTGGGTTAGCGAGTTCTATGCAAACCTCAAGCGTACAAACTTCGCCGACCCACAACTCATCATTAGAGGCAAAATAGTGAAGTTCGGCGTGGAAGAGATTAATGATGCCCTCAGGATTCCTAACTATCCACTCTAGCCACTACAAGAGAAAGACAACTGCGACAATACAACATGGCTTGTGTCTAAACTATATCCTGAAAGCGTCAGAGCAAAGTGGGCCAACAAAAGAAAGGGATTGAAGTCGATCGACTTTACAGCCGAGACTAAGATATTGCTCTATATCCTCTGCAACAGGGTGTCACCATGTGAGAATGTCTCATACGTGCCATATACTAGAGCCCTGATCATTTCTTGTCTTCTTGATGGCATCCCGGTGAATGTGGGCTACTATATTGTGAGGGAGCTGCAGCAGTATTTGCTTGACAATAACGCAGGGTTAATGTTTCCTTCTTTTATCATAGAATTGTGCAGGGGGGCAGAAGTCGAGGAGCGTAGCACTGATCATTGGATGCCCGCCGACAAACCCTTCCATCCGTTAAGAGTAACGGGCGAGGGTAGTGCTGTGAAAAGAAAAAAGAGGAAGGTCACCACCACTACTGCCGGATCGGGATCCTCCTCACAGACTACTCCAACTGAGGGACCTTTTGGGGAGATGAACTCCCAGCTTGCATCCATTCGAGAGTTAGTGTTACAGATCCCTAGTGGGCTCTCACACTCCCAGCCCCCGCCCGACTATTTCTCCAGAGCTGAGATGCAGACTTACTTCGATGCGCAGGCTAAGATGGCAGCATCTGTTGCCCAGCTCGATACCTCCTATACCAGCTTGACCAAGGCGCATGTCGACCTCAAGTCAGCCTTTGACAAAGAAAAGGAGAAGAACAAAAAGAAGGGAAAATTCATGATAAAAATGTAGAGAGGGATTAAAGCGATCTTTAAATGGGGGCAGCCGAGCAGGCGGATACCAGTTGAGGATAGCGAGCAGTACTCGTTCGTGACAGATGATGATGAGGATGCCGATGGCGAGATTTCTCAGCGGAACTGATTAGCCTTTTCTCATGCAGTCTGCTAGTCTGATGCAGACCTCAGGGAGACCCTCAAACTATTTTTGTTTCCTTTTGATATTGTGCAGTGGGGAAACTTCAATGTCTTTAGTTGGGGGTGGCTTTGGGAGCATATTGTATCTATACTATGACTTTGTGTATGTGCCCTTGTTGGGATTCTTTGTTGTCTATGGATATTATGTGCCCTTGTCGGGCTTATTTTGTGATATCTTGTGCTCTTGCTGAGCTTGGTGTGATTAGTCTATTTTTATTTTTCTTTCTTTATTTATTTTCTTTAGTATATTATTTTTGCGTCTTTAGTATTAGTTGCTTTTATTTTAGCATTCTCTTTAGTAGTTTGTTCTTTTATTTTCATCTATGTGGTAGTATTTCCTTGGGTTTTGTTTATGCTACGGTTCTTTCCCAAGAAACATTTTTGAAGTGAACCAAGCTGAACTTTTCTTATGATAGATGGCGTGACAACTTTCTTAAGGGAATTAGTCTTGTTTTGCTAGGTGGAGACTTTTGGATTATTTGGTACTAACAAAATTAGTCTCTTGTATGTAAAATATGAATTAAGAATACCCCTCCAAATGTTGGATTTTAAATTGAAAAAATAAATAAATAAATAAATAAATAATATATATATATAAAATAAGTTGCAGGGTAAAGAATAATTTGTGTGATAAATTTTTGGCTCTTTTAGTGATTCTTTGCCCACTAGTTTGCATGATATTGCTCTAGATGCTCTTATTAGGAAGTGAACTTGATTCGTCTTGACTAGTTCATGTGCCATGTGTGTTAGAGTTTGTGTAAATAATTCTTGTGTTTACTGTATCATCCAGAACTTGCCCAGTTGGTCTTTCAATGCTAATGATAATTACGGTTGGTTGGAGAAATGACCTTAGGCATTCTTTGTGTTATTTGAAAAACCTCTTTTGCCTTTCCAGCTTACCATTACATAAATATTATCACTAGTTACCCTATTTGAGCCTTTAACCTTTTCTTTGGTCACCTCATTACAAACCATTCCCATTTTGTAAAATAATTCCCTCTTTTGAACTCGTCCCTCCTTGAACATAGAGAATGAGGCTAAAAGCCTATGTTAGGAGTGTGGTGTCAAGTTGGAAATTGTTAAGGTTGTATATTGAGTGTAGGAACCTATACCTCAAAGTGTTCACATGAAATTTTTCAAGATCCAAAAGAAAAATATATATAAAAAAAGAGAAATACATGTATGTATATAAATATGGAGCCTTGAAGAAAATTAGAGAGGCATTTAAGGTGGTTATATGTTGGTAATTAGGTGCCAATGAGGGCTATGTGGTTTGAAAAGAAACAAAGTGCAACAAGAAAGAAATATATGAGTAATGTTCAAGGAAGGTGTAGTCACTTGTATCCCAAATGTTTATCCGACCCTTACCTAAACCTTCATTACAAGCTTAAAAAGTCCTTATGGGATCTCCAACCGAATGTTCTTGAATAGGCGACGAATTAAAATAAGGGCAAGCTTATGGTATGATGTGTTGTAACGCTTGAAATTCTTTGTGAGAGTGAGTGTCTTTGTGAATTTTTCCTTGTGTTGTTATTGTAAATATAGTGATTTTGGGACTTTCTTTCTTGTGAGGGCACATGAATTAGGATGGATTGGTGAAATTGATATATCCGGAAATGAGTAAGTTGAGCATATGTAGTGGACTAGTGCTTTTGAGTCACTTCTTGAGGCTTGTTCTTATCACTTGATTATTTTGAAACTCCCAGACACTTCTTGAAGTTGTTTTTAAATGAGGGAGTTATTTGGGTAATAAACACATACTCGAGACTAATTATTAGTACGAACTAAATCGATAAGTGTGATGCTTAATTGGAGAATGTGGTTGGTAAATATAGCAATACGACTCGTGCTTTAAATGGTAGAACCTCATTGAATTGTTGGTTCGATTTTCTTGAGGACAAGCAAAAGCTTTACGTTGGGGGTGTTGATGAGTGGTGATTTTACCACTCATTTTAGTCTATTTTCGTTAGATTTTACATCCTTCAATAATAACATGAGGTCGTTTATAGTGTGTATTGATCGAATTTCAGGAAAAATGATGCCATGAAGTGATTTGCGTTGAATTGAAGTGCTATTGAGAAAAAATTGGTTGAAAGAGTACAAAACTCTCCAGGGACTCCGCATCTGCGGAATACAGATTGCAGAAGCGATCTTGCACCTGCGGGGAGAAGTCCGCATCTGAGGAATTGAACTATCTTGCCTAGGATCGCACCTGCGAGTGAAGAACCGCAGAAGCGATTCCGTATTTGTGATTGGAAGACCGCATCTACGAAAATTAGCCAGTCCACTCAGAGTCGCACCTGTGATAGGGAATCAGCATCTGCGGAGGCGTACCTGCGAGAATTCTTCCGGAGGTGCGGGCAACGGGCATCAGACCTGGGCTGTTTAGGCATTTCACATGTTCTCAATTCTAAACCCACATATACTCGACCTAGAAAAGATCTTTGGCAATCTCTTTGGTTTATTTTCAGTCTTCTACACTAGAGAAGAACAACTTTGGAAGCTAGGGTTTGCACACACACTTGGGTTTTGAAGATTTGAAGCTAGTGGTTAAGGATTTCTTACCCATTTATGTTTTATTTCTTCATTTCCTTGCTTTGTATTGAATATTAAGTGTGTAGTATTTATTTCCAACACTCAATCTTGTTTATGGAAATATTCATGTTTAAAGTGGATTAAATACCTTGTTGTGCTTATGTATTGAATGATTTTCTATCTTTTATGAAGTGAGTTATTGTTTCTTTAATTATTCTTGTTCTTTAATGTTTCCAAAGGGATTAGCTAACCCTAGGACTCTCCATTAACTTCGAATTAATTTTGGGAAAGATAATTTGGGGTTGGGAAATATTAATTAACAAGAACTTGAGGCTTTAACCCTCATTTTATAGATTCTACCTAGGAATAGGATTGAACTACTTGTAGCCATATCCGGGTGTGCTTAATCTCTTAATTGGGTTAGGAATAATTCAATTAGGAAGTCTTTTTAGTCTTCGGAAGAAGCTAATTAAGAATTATTATCCGTGACTAATTAACATAAACTCGCTCATATTTGTAATATCGTGAAATACATGGGATCGTTACTTGAGTTTAATTCCCGATGCATCCATACTTGTAGCCATTGATCATTTACTTGCTTTCTAGGTTAGTTTATATTTTTGCATTTAGATATAAATATTTTTACAACCAAAATCTAAGTGTTTGGCATTGCACGATAAGTGATAATTCTCTTACATTCCTAATCGCCTACATATTGTTCTATGTGGGATTCGACCCCAACCTTGTTGGGTTATTATATTTGACAATCGACTGCTTACACTATTTTAAAGTGTAATTTGAGCATATCAGCAGCCCCAGCTGCGGAGCCCCAGGTTGAGATTTATGAGGGGGCTCCAGCTTAGACCGTGCCATCTTGACCAGCTCAGGTCCCAGAGGGGTTCATTGCTACCCCAGTGCTTCAGGATGCTTTGGTCCGATTAGTGGGCCTTATGGAGAGTATAGCCAAGACTGGCGCACTCCCTGTTGCAGCAGCCGTATCTTAGGCTGGAGGAGGGGTCCAGACTCCTGCTATCCACACTCCTGATCAGACTAATCCTCAGGTCCAGACCCCAGCAGCCAACCCAATTGGGGTAGTTCAGACAGTTACTACAACCCCGATTGCTAATGGGGAAGCTATAACTTCCGATGCCTTGTGGATATTGGATAGGTTCATCAAGCTTTTCCTTATTCACTTCAGTGTTGCTACTTCAGAGGATCCTCAAGAATATATGGAAAGTTGTCATGAGGTTCTTCGTAATATGGGTATTTTGGAGACCAATGGGGTCGACTTCGCCGCGTTTCAGATGACTGGTTCAGCCAAGAAATAGTGCAGGGATTATTTTTTTACTAGACTAGCTGGGTCACCTTCTCTGACTGGGGATCAATTTTCTCACCTCTTTTTGGAGAAATTTTTACCTACCACTAATAGAGAAGAGAAGCGTTGTCAGTTAGAGCATCTTCAGTAGGGCGGCATGATAGTTACCCAGTATGAGAACCGCTTTGTGGATTTGGCTAGGCATGCTATTATTTTGTTACCCACAGAGAGAGAGAGAGAGAGAGAGAGAGAGAGAGTTAGGAGATTTATTGAGGACCTTGCTGAGCCCATCAGGTTGCAGATGGCCAAAGAGACTGGGGATGAAATTTCCTTTCAGGACGCGGCCAATGTGGCCAGGAGAGTTGAGTCGGTTCTTGGGATGGGAGGTCAGGGGTCAGACAAGAGACCTCGCTATTTTGGTGGATTCAGTGGTGCCTCATCTAGAGGCGGGGGTACTCAGGGCAGAGGCCATCCTTCCAGGCCATTTTATTTAGCACTTAAGACGCCTCAGAGGGCCCCATGTGGTCGTGGATCTCAATTGTCTTATCTTGATCAGTCGGACCCTATTGATGAACCTCCTCTCCTGAGCTTTCGGGGAGGGGGGGGGGGTATCCAGGTCGACAGGGTCAGTTTGCCGGCCAATAGTCTCGACATCCGAGGTCTTGTTATACTTGTGGTGATCCTAGGCATAGTGTTAGGTATTGCCCTTATGCGTCGGATAATTCTCAGTACCAAAATTCTCGTGCTATAGTTTCGGAACCAGTTGCAGCACCACCTGCCCAGCCAGCTTGGGGTAGGGGTCAAGTAGCCAGATGTATAGGTCAGAATGCTAGAGGTGGAGGCCAGCCTGCTAGAGGTGGAGGCCAGCCCGTTAGAGGTGGAGGTCCACCTATCAGGGGTCCTCCCGGTGACGTAGTTCAGGGTGGTGGGGCCCAGCCCCGATTATATGCATTTTCAGCCAGACCCGAGGCGGAGTCCTGTGATGCAGTTATCACAGGTGCCATTTCAGTTTGTAATATAGCTGATTTAGTTTTGTTTGAAATGTGGTCTACTTATTCTTATGTGTCATCATATTTTGCCTCGTATTTGGTTGTGCCCCGTGACTTCTTGAGTGTCCCTGTTTGTGTGTCTACACCAATGAGGGATGCTATTGCGGTAGATCGTGTATATCGTTTGTGCGTAGTCGTTATTGAGGGTCTTGAAACTAGTGTAGACCTTCTGCTTCTTCACATGGTCGATTTCGATGTTATATTGGGCATGTATTGGTTGTCACCTTATTATTACATCTTAAACTATCACGCCAAGTCGTTTACTTTCGCTTTGCCGGGATTGCCTTGGTCAGAATAGAATGGGACTCCAGATCATTCTCTCAGCAGAGTGATTTCTTATGCCAAGGCTCGTCGCATGGTTGAGGAGGGATGTTTTCCTTATATGGATCATATTCGTGATTCTGATGCCGAAATTTCTTAAATAGAGTCAATGCCTATTGTTCGGGAGTTTCACGAAATGTTTCATGCAGACTTGTCGAGGATGCCACCCGACATGGATATCAATTTTTGTTTTGATGTTGCTCTGGGCACTCAGCCCATTTCTAATCCTCCATACTGGATGGCCCCACCAGAATTGAAAGAACAGTTGCAAAACCTTCTTGATAAGGGTTTCGTCAGGCCTAGTGTCTCGCCCTGGGTGCACCAATTTCGTTCATAAACAAAAGGATGGATCGATGAGAATGTGTATAGATTACCGGTACTTGAATAAGGTTTCTATCAAAAATAAGTATCCATTGCCGAGAATTGATGATTTATTTGATCAGCTTCAGGGTACCAGTGTGTTTTCAAAAATTGATCTGAGATTGGGCTACCATCAATTGAAGATTAGGGCGTCCAATGATCCTAAGCCAACCTTTCGGACAAGGTATGGGCACTATGAATTTTTGTTGATGTCTTTTGGCTTGATTAATGCCCCAACAACCTTTATGGATTTGGTGAATCGAGTTTTCAAGCCTTATCTGGAACTATGTGTGTGCCAGGAACTAGTGTATCCATATACAGTCCCAAAAATATAAAGTCCACTATGTGTGTGCCAGGAACTAGTGTCACAAGTCTACAGGCGAACTAGTAGAATATAAAAAAGATGAAATAAACTGCTCTACTGTCTGAAGGAAGTAGACAGAAATAAACAAAGATAACTCCATAGTGCTGCTGAGAATCGCCAAGGGAAGCATCTCACCGTGGAGTCAGGTCCAGAATATACTCCCAGGGTCAAGCTCCGGTCGGATAACCAGATGCAAAAGCCTCATAACCTGTACAGTTAAGCACATAAGCGTAGCACGAGTACATAAACAAATATGTACCCAGTGAGTATCCCGCCTAACTTCGAAGAAGTAGTGACGAGAGGTCGACGTGATACTTACTAGGGTCAGACAATGTGAAATGAATACATGCTAATCAGTAATAGCAGTAATGAACAGTAATAAGGAAATGAGCATCAAGCAACAATCTCTAGTACCCTCACGCCATCCCTTTCCATGGGATACAAGCTATTTAACCTTCTTTCTTTCATGAAATCAATAGTTACAATTACAGGGATTCTCATAAATTACCAAACATATAACAGGCTATGAACGTACGGTCGTTACGATGTGAAAAGTAAATGTGCACTGCCGAGGGTCGAATGGCTCGAACTTCAAAGCATAACTCCTTAGGCCTTCACATGTGATGTTCGAGGATATTAGACTACTTAATCCATATGCAAGATCACCGATACAACACATAAAGCATGGTTATGAGTCCTAAACTACCCGAAAAGGCATAATAGTAGCTACGCACGTACCCTCATCACTTCGTGCATGCGCAGCCCCCACAAATAAGGACAAACCACCATTTATAATCACCTATGGGGACAATTCACTCTTACAAGGTTAGAAAGGAGACTCACCTCGCGTCGAACCTACTCCCCGGGTGAAGAATACGCCCGAAATTCCGAACTCGTCACCCAAGGACTTGAAACTAATCAAACGTTACGTAAATATATATCAAATTATACTCAAAGCATAGAATTATCCTACTATATAGTCAAATTCATCATTCTTGAAGAAATCCCAAAATCCAACCACGGGCCCGCATGCTCGGATTTCAAAAATTCTCGAAGGAAACACTCACCCATAACCTAAGGATCGTTAATATATGGTTTTTGTATGATTTCATAGTCAATTCATGGGAAATTCTCAAATTCTCGAAAGCCCTAGGTTATTGTCGAATTCCTTTATTTTTCACTAATTAGGTACTTAAATCCAACTAGGGATTCATGCATTAACTAATTCCTGGGGTACAATTTACTTACCTCTCAGTGGCTGGGTCATGGGGCTCTTTTCCAAGCTCTCAAAATCGCTTAAGGTGAAAGAAAATGGAGTGGGAATGAGATAAACCTGCACTTAAACACCTTTTTGCCTACAGGGGTTTCCGCACCTGCGACTCAACGACCGCACCTGCGAGTAATAGCTCGCACCTGCAGAAAATAGGACAAGGCCCTGGGCTCGCACATGCGGGAAGGAGCCTTCACCTGCGAGAACTGGGAAACCCACATGGGGGTCGCACCTGCGAGGCCTGGACCAGAGGAGCGGTCTCGCACCTGCGACTGGGCAACCGCACCAGCGGTCACACCAGATCAGGTGCACCAGCAACTTCTTCAGCTGGTTTTTGTCTTCGTTTGGTGTTCAAGAGGCACCTGGCCCCACCCGAGCCCCCGTCCAAATATACCAACAAGTCCCAAATCATAATACGGACTCGCTCGAGCCTTCGGAACACCTGCAACAACGCTAAAAATCAAAATCACACCTCAAAACCCCTAGAACCAAACTTAGGAACTTTAAGTTTTCTTGACTTAGCTAACAACGCGCCGAACCGACCTATACTACTTGGAATGACACCAAATTTTGCAGGCAAGTCATAAATGACATAACGGAACTACTCTCGTTCTCGGAATTCCGTTCAGACCTCGATAACACAAAAAAATGTCCCACACCACAATAGGAACTTAAAGAACTATTATTTCAATATTGGGCGCCGAAACGCTCCCCGGTCATCCTAAAGCCATTCCGAACATACGCCCAAGTCTGAAATCATCATACGAAGCTACCGGAACCGTCGAAACTCGATTCCAAGGTCGTTTACTAAAAATGTTGGCCGAAGTCAAACTTGTCCTTGAAGGCCAACCTGAAGGAACCAAGTGTTCCAATATTGCTCTAAACACTTCTGAATCACGGACCACCCGTCCCTGCAAGTCATAAATCACAATAAGCCGCTATGGGAAGTTTAATTTAAGGGAACGGGGTCCAATAACACAAAACGACCCATCGGGTCATTACATTCTCCATCTCTTAAACAACCGTTCGTCCTCGAACGAGTATAGAATCGTACCTGTAGTGCTGAATAAGTGTGGATATCTGCTCTACATGTCCTCCTCGGACTCCCAGGTCACCTCCTCGACTGGTTGGCCTCTCCACTGGACCTTCACGGCAGAAACTCTCTTGGATCTCTACTGGCGATGCTACCTGTCAATTATAGCAATTGGCTCCTCCTCGTAGCCCAACTTCTCATCCAACTGAATAGTGCTGAAATCAACCACGTGAGAGAAGTCGGCGTGGTACCTCCGGAGCATGGATACATGAAAGACCGGATGAACTCCTGATAAACTGGGAGGTAAAGCAAGCTCATAAGAAGCCCCTCCAACTCACCTCTATACTTCGAAATAACCTATAAACCTCCGGCTCAGCTTGCCCTTCTTCCCAAACCTCATAATACTCTTCATCAGCGAGACTTTCAACAGAACCTTATCTCCCTCCATAAATGACACATCACGTGCCTTCTGATCCGTAACTCTTCTGTCCGGACGGTGTTGTGCGGAGCCTCCCCTGAATCAACTTCACTTTCTCCAAAGCATCTCTCACCAGGTCGGTGCCATATAACTTAGCCTCTCCAGGCTCAAACCACCCCATAGGAGAACGACATCGCCGACCATACAAAGCCTCAAATGGATCCATCTCGAAGCTGGACTGATAACTGTTATTATAAGCAAACTCGGCGAAAGGCAAGAAATTGTCCCACTGACCTCCAAAGTCAATCACACATGCCCTGAGCATGTCCTCCAATATCTGAACTATCCACTCCGACTGACCATCAGTCTGAGGGTGAAATGTTTTGCTGAGATCTATCTAGGTGCCTATCTCACTATGCAATGCTCTCCAGATATAATGGACACCGACACGCCGTGCAACCGGACTATCTCCCGAATGTAGATCTGGGCCAACCTCTCAAAAGTATAAGTAGTAGCCACTAGAATGAAATGCGCCGATTTGGTCAATCTATCCACAATGACCCAAACCGCGTCAACCTTCCGCAAAGTCCAAGGCAACCAAACCACGAAGTCCATAGTGATGCGCTCCCACTTCTACTCAGGAATGGGCATCTGTTGAAGTAGGCCTCCTGGCCTCTGGTGCTCATACTTAACCTACTGGATGTTAAGACACCTAGCACATACTCCACAATGTCCCTCTTCATCTGCCTCCACCAGTAATGTTGCTTCAAATCACGATACATCTTCGTAGCACCAGGATGAACAGAATACCGAGAACTGTGTGCCTCCTCTAGAATCCTCTCCCTCAGGCCATCAGCAGTAGGAACACATAAACGGCCCTAAAGTCTCAGAACACCATCCTCGCCAATAGTAACCTCCTTGGCACCACCCTGTACCACTGTCTCCCAAAGATCTGCCAAGCACGGATCATCAAACTGCTGAGCCTTAATTTCACCCAATAACGAAGACTGAGCAACCACATGTGCTAGAACTCGACGAGGCTCTGAGAGGTCTAACCTCACCAGGCGATTAGCCAAGGACTGAATGTCCAAGGCTAGAGGTCTCTCCTCTGCTGCAATATAAGCCAAGCTACCCATACTCTCCGCCTTCCTGCTCAAAGCATCAACTACCACATTCGCCTTGCCCGGATGATATATAATGGTGATGTCATAATCCTTCAGCAACTCAAGTCACATGCGCTGCCTCAAATTAAGATCCCTCTGCTTGAACAAGTGCTGCAAACTGCGGCGGTTTGTATAAACCTCACAGGACACCCCATACAAGTAGTGCCTCTAAATCTTAAGAGCATGAACAATCGTCGCCAACTCCAAATCGTGCACAGGATAATTTTTCTCATGAACCATCAGCTGGCGCGAAGAATAAGCAATAACTATCCCTTCCTGCATCAACACACACCCCAAGCCAACTCGCGAAGCGTCACAATATACTGTATAAATCCCAGAACCGGAAGGCAATACTAGATCTGGTGCTTAGGTCAATGCTATCTTGAGCTTCTGAAAGCTCGCCTCACACTCGTCAGACCATCGTAACGGGGCATTCTTCTGAGTCAATCTAGTCAATGGAGCTGAAATATAAGAGAACCCCTCCACAAATCGGCGATAATAGCCTGCTAGGCCTAAAAAGCTCCTGATCTTGGTAGCTGAAGTAGGACGCGACCAACTCTGAACCGCCTCAATCTTCTGAGGATCAACCTTGATACCCTCTTTAGATACCACATGCCCCAAGAATGCCACGGAATCCAACCAAAACTCACACTTGGAGAACTTAGCATATAACTTCTGTTCTCGCAAAATCTGGAGCACAACTCTCAATTGCTGCTAGTGCTCCCCCAGGCTACGTGAGTAAATCAAATTGTCGTCAATGAAGACAATGACAAAGGAGTCAATATACGGCCTGAATACCTTGCTTATCAAGTCCATAAATGTTGTTGGGGCATTAGTCAAGCCAAAGGACAACACGAGGAACTCATAATGGCCATATCTCGTACGAAAAGCCGTCTTCGATACATCTGAGGCCCGAATCTTCAACTAATGATATCCTGATCTCAAATCAATCTTAGAAAAAACCCGAGCACCCTGTAACTGGTCAAACAAATCATCGATGCGCAGCAAAGGATACTTGTTCTTAATGGTGACCTTGTTCAACTGGCGGTAATCAATACACATCTGCATGGACCCATCGTTCTTCTTCACGAATAGAACTGGAGCACCCCATGGCGATACACTATGTCTGATGAACCCCTTAGCTAACAACTCCTCAAGCTGCTCCTTCAACTCATTCGGAGCCATACGGTACGGAGGAATAGATATAGGGTGGGTTCCTGGAGCTAAATCAATGCAGAAATCAATATCACGATCCGGAGGCATGCCTGGAAGGTCTGAAAGAAATACATCAGCAAACTCTTGAACCACTGGCACTGAATCAATCATCGGATTCTCGGCGGTGGTGTCCCGCACATATGAAAGATAGGACATACAACCCTTCTCGACCATATGTCGAGCCTTCAGGAATGAAACAACCCGGCTGGCTGCACTAACTGAGGAACCTCTCCACTCCAGCCTAGGCGACTCGGGCATGGCTAAAGTAACTGTCTTGGCATGGAAATCTAGCACGACATGATAACGAGATAGCCAATCCATGCATAGAATAACCTCAAAATCAACCATGTCGAGCAACAAAAGGTCCGCTCTAGTCTCGATTCCACAGCATGTGATCACATAACACTGATAGATCCGGTCTACCACCACAGAATTGCCCACAGGAGTGGACACACATATAGGAGAACCCAAGGACTCACGAGGAACATCCAGGAAATTAGCAAATAAGGCTGAAACATAGGAATAGGTGGATCCAGGATCAAATAACACTGATGCCTCTCTACCACACACTGAAATAATACTTTTGATCACGGCATCTGAGGCCACTGAATCTTATTTGACCGGAATGACATAGAATATAGCTGGAGTACCGGAAGACGGAGCTCCACCAGAGTGAACCGGAGCTGCCTCACCTCCCCCTGACTGGCCTCCACCTCTAGGACGACCCCTGCCGACCTGTCCTCTACCTCTAGGTGGCCTGGCTGCTGGTGCTGGACTCATAGGCTTGTAACCCTGCTACACTGCCTTGCCCTGAAACCTGGGACAAGTCCTCCTGATATGCTCGAGATCCCCGCACTCATAACATCTCACTGGAGGCATGGCCTGGACAGAAGAAGACCCCTGGATAACTGGGAGACGGTGAGAACCCTCTAGCATAGCACTGAAGTAAGGCCTCACTGGAGCACCACGAGGAGGTGGTGGTGGGGGTGCTTAATATGGGGTCCTGCTAGGCTGACCCCTACCAAACTGACCTCTTCCCCTAGTTGGGACACCTCTGAAATCCCCAGAATATCTGGCTCTCTTATCTTGCTGTACCTGCTTCCTGATCCTCGACTGATAACCCTCGATCCTACGAGCAATCTCCACTACCAGCTGATAAAGAGTCCCCATCTCCACCTCTCGGGCCATGTTGGCCCTAATGCGTGGATTCAACCCGGCTACGACTCTCCGCACTCTCTCAGCATCGGTAGGTAGTATCATGAGTGCATGTCGAGACAACTCTGAAAATCTGTCCTCATAGTCTTTCACTGACAGTTGCCCCTGCTCCAGCTGCTCAAACTGATACCACAGTTCTTCCCTCTCAGAGAGCGGGATATATCTATCTAGAAACATCTGAGGGGATTTGTTCCCAAGTGATAGGAGGAGAATCTGCTGGCTTGCTGAGAATATAAGACTGCCACCATCTGCGAGCTCTGCCCTCTAACTGGAAAGTAGCGAAGTCCACTCCATGGGACTCTAGTATCCTCATGTTGTGCAGTCTGTCCCTGCACCTGTCAATGAAATCCTGGGCATCCTCGCCTCTCTCACCCCCAAAAACTGGAGGCTGCAATCGAGTGTATCTGTCTAATAACTTATGCGGATCACCGCCCGTAGCTTGTCTGGGCTCAGGTGCTACTGCAACAGGCTGGACCCCACCCACGGGCAGTGTACCTGGGGTATGATGAAGTTCTATTGTGATGCTTCCCATGTTCTGCCTGATATGTGGAAGGATCCGCTGGAAATAAACCAGCCTAGGACATAGTATCCATAAATCTCATCATACAGCCCATGACCTCCTGGAAGCCAGCGCTGTCATGAAGTCCACTAGAGCAGGACCCGCTGGGGGAACCTCCCCCTGCTCTTCTATAGTAGGATCATGTTCAGGATCTTTCATAGTATATTGTGATGCTTCCCATGTTGGGCTTGGAGCATTATTGATGCACGATGGCAGGGTGATTGCATTTCACGACCCAAAATCCTAACTCAGGTCATGATGGCGCCCAGCACCAGGGTCAGGCAAGCCAACAGTTTGTTTACTAGTGAAATTTCCTTATTTGATAAGTCATCCCCAAACTTACCAAGTTTTAAGCTTAGAACATTTAAGTAGAACCTTATAAATTAGCCAACTTAAGTAAATGTAGCCACAAGGATCATGAACCAACATATACATTCCCAAAAATATAAAGTCCACTATGTGTGTGCCAGGAACTAGTGTCACAAGTCTACTGGCGAACTAGTAGAATATACAAAAGATGAAATAAATTGTTGTACTGTCTGAAGGAAATAGACAGAAATAAACAAAGATAACTCCATTGTGCTGCTGAGAATCGCCAAGGGAAGCAGCTCACCATGGAGTCAGGTCCAGAATATACTCCCAGGGTCAAGCTCCGGTCGAATAACCAGATGCACAAGCCTCAGAACCTGTACAGTTAAGCACAGAAGCGTAGCATGAGTACATAAACAAATATGTACCTAGTGAGTATCCCGCCTAACTTCGAAGAAGTAGTGACGAGAGGTTGACGTGATACTTACTAGGGTCAGACAATGTGAAATGAATACATGCTAATCAGTAATGAACAGTAATAAGGAAATGAGCATCAAACAACAATATCTAGAACCCTCACGCCATCCCTTTCCATGGGATACAAGCTATTTAACCTTATTTCTTTCATGAAATCAACACTTACAACTACAGGGCTTCTCATAAATTACCAAACATATAACAGGCTATGAACGTACGGTCGTTATGGCGTGAAAAGTAAATGTGCACTGCCGAGGGTCGAATGGCTCGAACTTCAAAGCATAACTCCGTAGGCCTTCACATATGATATTCGAGTATATTAGACTACTTAATCCATATGAAAGATCACCGATACAACACATAAAGCATGGTTGTGAGTCCTAAACTACCCGAAAAGGCATAATAGTAGCTACGCACGGACCCTCGTCACTTCGTGCATGTGCAGCCCCCGCAAATAAGGACAAACCACCATTTATAATCACCTATGGGGACAATTCACTCTTACAAGGTTAGAAATGAGACTCACCTCGCGTCGAACCTACTCCCTGGGTCAAGAATGCGCCCGAAATTCCGAACTCGTCACCCAAGGACTTGAAACTAATCAAACGTTATGTAAATATATATCAAATTATACTCAAAGCATGGAATTTTCCTACTATATAGTCAAATTCATCATTCTTGAAGAAATCCCAAAATCCAACCACGGGCCCGCATGCTCGTATTTCAAAAATTCTCGAAAGAAACACCCACCCATAACCTAAGGATCGTTAATATATGATTTTTGTATGATTTCATTGTCAATTCACGGGAAATTCTCAAATTCTCGAAAGCCCTAGGTTTCTACCCAATTCCTTAATTTTTCACTAATTAGGTACTTAAATCCAACTAGGGATTCATGCATTAACTAATTCCTGGGGTACAATTTACTTACCTCTCAGTGGCTGGGTCATGGGGCTCTTTTCCAAGCTGTCAAAATCGCTTAAGGTGGAAGAAAATGGAGTGGGAATGAGATAATCCCGCACTTAAAGACATTTCTACCTACAAGAGTTTCCGCACCTGCAACTCGACGAGCGCACCTGCGAGAAATAGCTCGCACCTGCAGAAAATGGGACAAGGGCCTAGGCTCGCACCTGCGGGATGGAGTCCGCTCCTGCGGCTCTGCACCTGCGGGAAGGAGCGCGCACCTGCGAGAACTGGGCAACCAACCTAGGGGTTGCACCCGAGAGGCCTGGACCACAGGAGTGGTTTCGCACTTGTGAGTAGGCTACCGCACCTGCTGTCACACCAGATCAGGTGTACCAGCAACTGCTTCAGCTGGTTTTTTGCCTGGTTTAGTGCCCGAGAGGCACTTGGGCCCACCCGAGCCCCCGTTCAAATATACCAAAAAACCCAAATCATAATATGGACTTGCTCGAGCGTTTGGAACACCCACAACAATGCTAATACTCAAAATCACACCTCAAAAACCCTAGAACTAAATTTAGGAACTTTAAGTTTTCTTGACTTCGTTAACAACGCGCCGAACCGACCTATACTACTCGGAATGATACCAAATTTTGCAGACAAGTCATAAATGACATAACGGAACTACTCCCATTCTCGGAATTCCGTTCAGACCTCGATAACACAAAAACACGTCCCAAACAACAATAGGAACTTAAGTAACTCTTATTTCAATATTGGGCACCGAAACGCTCCCATGTCATCCGAAACCCATTCTGAACATACGCCCAAGTCCTAAATGATCATACGAAGCTACCGGAACCGACGAAACACGATTATGAGGTTTTATTACTAAAAATGTTGACCAAAGTCAAACTTAGCCTTAAAGGCCAACCTGAAGGACACAAGTGTTCCAATATTGCTCTAAACACTTCTGAATCCCGGACCAACCGCCCCCCCAAGTCATAAATTATAATAAGCCGCTATGGGAAGTTTCATTTAGGGGAACGGGGTCCGATAATTCAAAACGACCGGTACGGTTGTTACATTGCATATGCATCTTGGCAGTTGAAAGTTCATGAGAAGAATTATCCTGTTCATGACTTGGAGTTGGCCGCCATTGTTCACGCATTGAAAATATGGAGGCAATATCTTTATGGCGTGCCATATGAGGTTTACACGAATCATCGTAGCCTCCAGTACTTGTTCAAGCAAAAGGATATTAATTTGAGACAGAGGAGATAACTAGAGTTATTGAAAGATTATGACGTCACTATATTGTATCATCTAGGAAAGGCCAATGTGGTGGCCGATGTATTAAGTAGGAAGGCAGTAAGTATGGGCAGCCTTGCAATTATTCCAGTGGGTGAGAGACCGTTAGCTTCAGATATTCAAACATTGGCTAATCAGTTCGTGAGGTTGGACATTTCGCCCAACCATGTTCTAGCTTGTACATTTACTCGGTCTTCCTTATTCGAGCGTATCAGAGATCGGAAGGATGATGACCCACACTTGATGGTCCTTAGGGACACTGTTCGGCATGTTGGTGCCAAAAAGGTTACAGTTGGAGATGATGGTGTTTTGAGGATGCAGGGTCGTATATGTGTGCCTAATATTGATGGACTTCGTGAGTTGATCCTTGAGGAGGCTCACAGTTCTAAGTATTCTATTCACCCGGGTGCTGCCAAGATGTACCAGGACTTGCGACAACACTATTGGAGGAGAAGGATGAAAAAATATATTGTTGCTTATGTGGCTCGTTGTTTGAATTGCCAACAGGTGAAATATGAGCATCAAAGACTCGATGGTTTACTTCAACAGATAGAGATTCCTGAGTGGAATTGGGAGTGTCTCACTATGGACTTCATTGTTGGACTCTCACAGACTTAGAGGAAGTCAGATGTCGTTTGGGTTACTATTGATACGCCGTCTAAATCAGCACACTTATACTTCAGAGCAGTTGGCAGAGATATATATTTGAGAGATTGTTCGCCTTCACGGTTTGCCCGTGTATATTATTTCTGATCGAGGCACATAATTTACCTCGCACTTTTGGAGGGAAGTTCATCGAGAGTAGGGTACACGAGTTGAGTTGAGCACAACATTTCATCCTCAGAAGCCCCGACAGTCCAAATGTACTATTCAGATCTTGGAGGATATGCTTCGTGCTTGTGTTATTGATTTTGGAGGTTCTTGGGATCAATTCTTGCAGTGAGCTGAGTTTGCCTACAACAATAGTTATCAGTCGCGCATTCAGATGGCTCCCTATGAGAGATTATATGGTAGACGATGTAGATCGCCAGCTGGGTGGTTTGATCCGGGAGAGGCTCGGTTATTGGGTACAGATTTAGTTCAAGAGACCTTAGATATGGTCAAGGTTATACAAGACCGACTTCATGCAGCTCAGTCTAGGAAAAACAGATATGCCGACCGTAAGGTTCATGATGCGTAATTCACGGTTGGAAAAAGGGTATTACTTCGGGTATCACCCATGAAGGGTGTTATGAGATTTGGGGAGAAGGGAAAATTGAGCCCTAGTTATATCGGACCATTTTAGGTTCTTGATAGAGTGGGGGAGGTATATTATAGACTTGCGTTGCCTCCAGGGTTATCCTTAGTTCATCTGGAATTTCATGTATCTATGCTCCGGAAATATCATGGTGACCCGTCCCACATGTTAGATTTCAGTTCTGTCCAATTGAACAAAGATTCAACTTATAAGGAGGAGCCGAGGTCTGGTTAAGGTCAAAAAGTCATCCTTCAATTCGAGTTCAGTGGAAAGGTCAGCTTGTTGAGGCGGCTACTTGGGAGTCCGAGTCGGACATGCAGAGTAGATATCCCACTTGTTTGCCAGTTCAGGTAATATTTCTATGTCCGTTCGACGACGAACATTTGTTTTAGAGGTGGAGATTGTGATGACCCAAAAGGGTCATCTTATGAATTAAGAATCCGCTCCAAGCTCATTAGCCTTAAAAAGACTAATTTTAATTACCTCAATTTGCGTGCATAGTCCGGGTGTGAATCCGGAAAGCTTTATGTGAAAATATGAGAAACAGTAATTTTCAAAGTTAAAAAAAATTGGTTTTAGTTGAATTTGGTCGACATTTTGAGTAAACGGACACAGATTTGTGTTCCGACGATCCAGGGAGGTCCATAGTAAAATAAGGGACTTGGGCGTATGTCCGGAATTGAATTCCGAGGTCCCTAGCCTTAGAAAATAATTTTTGAAGAAAATTGTTGTGCTGGTTATTACAGGAAATAAAAGAAATAAAATAATAGGTGAAATTGTTGGTGTCGGGCCCGTATTTTTATTCCGGAACCAAAAAAAGTTTTTTGTGATATTTAAGTCTTATCTGTGAAGTTTGATGAGAATCAGAGTTGATTTGACGTGGATTGGATGTCCGGTTGAAAAGTTACAAAATTTGAGTGTTCTTGAGAAAATCTTGAGTTTTGAGATTAAATTGTAGTTTTGATGTTATATTGATGATTTGATCGCACGAGCAAGTCCGTATGATGTTTTTAGACTTGCGTGCATGTTTGGGTTGGAGCCCCGAGGGATCGGGTAAGTTTCGGGTCGGCTATGGAGTATTTAGACTTAGAAAAACCTGCACAGCTGATGTCTGGTGTTGGCAGGCCTCTGATCTCGCAATTCCAAGATCAGGCTTCGCAAATGCGAAGTCCTAGGCCAGCCTCAGATCTCGCAAATGCGAGATTGCTGGCCGCAAATGCGAATTCCTCGTATGTCGCAAATGTGATATTTTCATCGCATTTGCAATGACTGATACAATATGAAGGGTTCGCAATTGCGAACCCATGATCACTATTGCGATACGTGCAACCTCTTAAAACAGATTTTTGACGGGATTTTCACCCATTTTTCAATTCTCTCAAACCCTAAACCTCCATAGGTGGTTTTCCAAAGACCCAAACTTCCCCAAATCATTGGTAGTGATCACTAAAAAATTCCTTTCAATCCTTAAAAACTTTTAACAAGATTTAAACCAAAAATCTACAGTTTTCATAGTAAAATTTGGGGGTTTTCATAGAACATAGGAATTTCAAAATTTGGGGATCTAGACTTCGAATTGAGGTCGGATTCCAAAAACCATTGTATATCCGGGCTTGGGGGAGAACGGGTAAACAGATTTTAGTCCAAACTTCGAGTTTAGACCAAGCAGGCCCGAGGTCGATTTTCATATTTTGATAAGAAAACATAGGAAAAGCGTAGTTTTTCATTAACGCTAATACCTTTAGCAATAATTAACGATATTGAACCCAATTGTGATTAGATTCGAGCGAGTTGGAGCCCAATTATAAAGGAAAAGCAGTGCTTGAGCAGTGGGTGGTCTGTGAATTTGAGGTAAGTGTTGTGTCTAACCTTATCTTGGGAGAATAGGTATTGTGTGACTACTTGTTACTTGTTTTGTTTCGAGTACCTATACGTTGTGGTCAGGTCATAACATGCGAGTGAAAGTAAATTCTTGTTATTTTGGTACTTGTAAAGCCTATTACTTGTGATTATCGTTATTGTTAAAATGTTGGAAGTTTGGTACCCGATTCCACCATGATGGATAATGTTGTGAATATTGAATCGAGATTAAAATGATAAATGAAAATAGAAACTATGATGAAATATTGATTTCCTGCGAAATTCCTCTTTGCATGTTGTTAATGATTCTGTGATTGGTAATGTCAAGACCCAAATTTCCAACCCACGGGATCGTGATGGCGCCTAACACCACACTTGCTAGGCAAGCCAATGTAAGAACTTGATTAGCCATTTTCCTTGGAATGATTACTTAAACACAATGATACAATTTAAAATAAACTCAATCTAATAATTTCCAATAAATGTAATTAGGAATAATATTCGATATGATGAAATGAACCACGAACTAAAACCAACTATATAACTACCCAGGGTCTGGTGTAACAATTCACTAACTACTCAAGAGTACTACAAATAATGGGTTGAAAGAATTATCTGTTTTTGAATGTAATAAACCAATTTCTATAAAATTAAGAGAAGACTCCAAGAATCTGCGGATGCCAACAGATCTACCTCGTATTTCCGAACGATGTCGTCAGATACTAAAATCTCCTAACTCTGGCCGGTACCTGGATCTGCACAAAAGAGTGCAGAGTGTAGTATTATTACAACTGACCCCATGTACTGAGTAAGTGCCTAGCCTAACCTCGACGAAGTAGTGACGAGGTTACGGTGGGGCATTAACAATATATCCTGTGAACAATATACAATAAATCAAGAGGGAAATAATAATAATAAACTAAATAACCAGTAACTTGCAACAGTAAATAAAAACAACTCGGATAACCCTTTTAAGATATCAGCCATAATCAACTCCTCAACATTTCCAACTTTCAATTTAAATCACAATAAAAATCAGAGTATGAAAACCTTTTTAATAAAATCGAAATTTTCCAAATTATTATTTTTCAAAATCAGTAAAATATAAATATTCTCCCTTATCGCTCCTTGTTGCGGTGCACGATTCGCTCCCACTTGTCCACCCTTATTGCTCCTCCCTATATATATATATATCACCCTTATTTCTCCTGTTGCGGCGTGCAACTCGATCCCACCTGTCCACCCTTATCACTCCTTGTTGCGGCGTGCAACCTGCCCCCACCAGACAATCACATCACTTTATTTATCAAATATTTCACAATTCAGATCAAAGACTTTCACAATATTTTTGTCTCAACAATTGTAAACAATAAACCGTACTACTCATAACTTCATCATTTATCATTTCACAATTAAACCAACCGGAATGTATGTATTAAAACACTGTCAACTAGCTCACCCTTTTATGTATCACAATGAAGCAAAAGGAACAACCAACACTT
The DNA here is from genome assembly GCA_005239525.1 of Nicotiana knightiana. NCBI lineage: Eukaryota > Viridiplantae > Streptophyta > Magnoliopsida > Solanales > Solanaceae > Nicotiana > Nicotiana knightiana. Next base: position 21,853 of record ML393125.1, read on the forward strand.
CCAAAATGATTGAAACAATACTTAACAACAGTTAACGAAACCAAATAGGCATGTAAACATCAATGATGAAGAAACAATTAAGCTAGGGATCAATTAAATTGGAAACGGGGAAGAGACCATGTTCAAAAATTATTTAGTGATGCATAGATACTCGTCACCTCACCTATACACCACACACATTCAAATTCACATAGAATTTAAGTGGGGATTCCTATTCCCTCAAGTGAAGGTTAAACCAATCACTTACCTAAAATTCGCAGGCCACTCACTGCTCAATTACCGCTTTTTTCTTTCGAATTTGCCTCTAACCGGATCGAATCTAATCATAATTAGTTTAATAACATTAATTTATGCTAAAGGAACTAACTTTACTGAAAAATCATTATTTTCCTAAGTTTTCTCAAAAATGTTAAAAACCGATCCCGGGCCCGCTTGATCGAAACTCGGGGCTCGGACCAAATTCCATTTACCCATTCACCATCGAGCCCAAATATGTATTTAGTTTAGAAATCCGACCCCAAATTCGAGGTCAAAATTCTCTAATTCTACCCAATCCCCCAATTTCTACCATGAAAATTCTTGATTTTTGATTGAAAACTGATGAACAACATTGAGTAATTGAAAGAGAAGAGTTTAGAATTGTTTACCAACACTTTGGGGATGAATTTATGTGAAGAAAATTTCCTCTAGGTCTTTGTAGTTCGAAAATATGAAGAAAGAGGTTCTTCCCATTTTTAAAACATGTTTATGTCATGACCCAAAATCCCTAAGGTCGTGTTGGCGCCGGACATCAATGTCAGGCAAGCCAAATCATTAATTAATTGAAATATTTCTCTTGTTTTAACATTTATGAAAAATATTTTCTTTCACTTTATTACACATTAACCAAATAAAAATCTGTTAAGTAAAACAATGGTTTAAATATTACACTTAAGCAAATATATCCCAACACATCCCAGAACCCGGTGTCACAAGTACATGAGAAATCTCTAAGAAATTATACAATCATTACAAGTCTGTCCGAAATACAAAGTGGACAAGGAAATTTAAAATGAAAATAAATACAGTACGAGGGAGACTCTGTCAGCTGCGGATCGCCTCTGGATGATGCAGCTCGCCTAAGTCTCCGAAATTCTCCACATTTCTATAAAAGTACATGTGCAATAAAATGCACAGCAAGTGTAGCATGAGTACAAAAACAACGTGTACTCAGTAAGTCGCCCGCCTAACCTCTGAGAGGTAGTGACGAGAGGTCAAATTAGACACTTACTAAAGGTCAATTTAGAATATTTAAGAGTGACACTCAGAATGATTATCATAGCCAACTTATTAAAATCAGGAATAAATATTTTCAAATCCGTTCACGTTTACCACTTTATATCTTCGTCATATTAATAACAATTAATCAACATGGGTGATTTAATCAAATAACAATTAATCGACGGGAAGGAAAAACTTCTTCCAAAATCCTTTTTAATAACTTTAATCTCTGTCATTTAAATTAACAACTTAATATTTCAGGCCAGTAATCAGGCAAAATCATAGCAACTACGTAGTAAATATCAGGCGCAATCAATGCCGAGGGTCAAACGGCACGGACCAACAATAATAAAATGTGCATTGCCGAAGGGTCGAACGGCTCGAACCATAGATGCATCTATCTGCCCCGCTCGCGAATCGATCATGCGACGCGGTTAAAATAATAAGGCTAGCCTAATCGCGAATCATACCTGCGACTCAGGTGCTCATATGAATACACACAAATACAAGGTCATCCTGCTCGCGAATCATACATGCGATTCAGGCACCCAAATTTACACATATCCACATAATAAATCCGTATTTTATCAAGAAGTAGTTTTTTTCTCAGGAAAGTGGTAAAAATCCTTCTTAAAGGAACATGAAATATAGTTTTTAAAATCTTTGTTTTGAAACTCGTTTGCCAAATTTAATGATATTCCATAATATAACCCTACTAGGTGTACAATTTTCCACAGAGGAATCAATTCCCTTTTTAGATGATTAAAATAATAAACTCTAGTCTTCTTCAGATATGCAATTACGATTTCGAGTATATTAGCAGTTTAATATTACGGCAGGATTACAGGTACAACACATAAGGCATGCTAGTGGGTCCTAAACTACCCGGACATGGCATAATAGTAGCTACGCACGAACTCCCGTCACCTCGTGCATACGTAGCCCCCCAAAGATAATATCATGTACTTAATTAATTCATCTAGGGGGGAAATTCCCCCTCACAAAGTTAGAAAGGAGAATTACCTTGCTCCGAGATTCCATAACCAGCCTCCAAGCCATTCCGATGACTCCAAACGGACGCACAACGCCCCAAAACTAGCCAAACAACGATAACCCAATGAAAATATACTCTAATATTTGAAACAATTCCAAATTATATAATTTACCAACCCCGCTTGGTGAAATGACCAAAATTCCCTCGGGCCCACGTGCCCGAAATCCGAAATTTCTCGAAGATATATTCTACCCATAGCCTTACTAACTCAAATATACAATTTACTCAAATATTCATGTTCAGTTCGTGGCTAAAAATCCTATTTTCCATTTTCTAGGTTTCTTCAATATTTCCCAAATTCCTACCAATTTCTATGCCTAATCCATGCATATAATCTTGTATTTAACTTAGAGGCATGAATGAGTTACTTACCTTGACATTGCATGAAGGAATCCTCTCTTTGAAGCCTCCCAAAACTGCCTAAGCCCAAGAAGAAATGAAGACAAATGAACCAAAATCCTTCTTTTAAAACATTCTGCCCAGGACAATTTCCGCACCTGCGGTCCTACCTCCGCACCTGTGCTCCCGCAGGTGCGACCAATCTCCCGCACCTGCGGCTTCCTCAACTGCATCCCAAAATCGCACTTGCGCCCCATTTCCCGCACCTGCGGCTTCGCAGGTGCGAAAATTCCATCGCACCTGCGATCCCAGCCAAGCATGCCCACTCTCGCACCTGCGGGGCCAAAACTGCACCTGCGGCCAAAACCTCGCAGGTGCGGATCACACCAGATGATAGCAATTCCAGCCTTCTTCAAACTCTCAACTTGATCTATTAACCATCCGGAATCCACCCGAGACCCCCGGGACCCCATCCAGTTATACCAACCTATTCCGAAACATAATGCGGACTTGCTTGAGGCCTCAACTCACCTCAAACAACATCGAAACCACGAATCGAACTCAAATCCCAACTTTATGAACTTAGAATTTTCCAACTTCTACATCCAATGCTGAAACCTATCAAATCACGTCCGATTGACCTGGAAATTTGTTCACAAGTCATATTCAACATTACAGACATGCTCGAACTTCTGGAATCACATTCCGACCTTGATATCAAAACTTCCACTTCCGGCCGGATTACTCAAAAACCTTCAAATTTCAATCTTTAGCCAAATGACTTCAAAATGACCTACGAACATCCAAATTCACTTCTGATCGCGCTCCCAACTCCAGAATCACCATACGAAGCCATTCCCAGACTCGGAATCCCAAACGAACATCACCAACACTGAAATGCACTTCAAGCCCAAATTTATGAAATTCTTCTAAAATGCTAACTTCCACAATATGCATCGAAACGCTCCCGAGTTATCCAAAACCCAATCCGGACATACGCCTAGGTCTGAAATCATCATACGAACCTGCAGGAACCTTCAGATCCTGATTCGAAGATCGTTTACTCAAAATTCCCATCTTAGTTGATTTCTCCAACTTAAGGCTTCTGAAATGAGAATTTTCTTTCCAAATCAACTCTAAACTTCCCGAAATTCAATTTCGACCACACCTACAAGTCATAACACCTAAAACGAAGCTGCTCACGGCCTCAAATCGCTGAACGACGCACTAGAGCTCAAAACGACCAGTCGGGTCGTTACATTTTATATGACTGGGCAGGCCTTCATCGCATTCGCGATTGATCTGCCGCGTTAGCGATGGGTCAGGCCCGCTGGCCTTCGCATTCGCGTGGGGATGAATACGTTCGCGTACTATTAGGCGCAGTGGCCTCCACGTTCGCGACGAGGTGGACGCGTTCGCATAGTAAAAAATGTTCCCAGTGCATATTCTACTCTACGCGTTCGCGAGTGGAGTAACGCAAACGCGAAGAACAAATTGATTGTGCACCAGAACAGCAAAAACAACAGAGAATTCTAAGTTTAAACATCCCGTAGCCTACCCGAAACTCACCCGAGCCCTCAGGGCTCTAAATCAAACATGCACGCAAGTCTAAAAATATCATACGGACTTGATCGTGCGATCACATCATGAAAATAACATCTAAAACTATGAATTTAACGTCAAAACTCATCATTTTTATCATGAACACTTAACTTTCACTATTTCTCAACCGGACGTCCAAATCACGCCAAATCAACTCTGATTCTTACCAAATTTCACAGATAGGACTTAAATATGATAACAAACCTGTACAGGGCTCCAGAACCAAATACCGGCCCGATACCGTTGAGTTCAAACATTAATTCATTTATTTATTTCCTTAAAAATCCATCATAACAATTTTCTTCAAAAAATGATTTCTAAAGCTTGGAACCTCAAAATTCAATTCCGGGCATACGCCCAAGTCCCGTATCTTACTGTGGACCTCCCGGGATCGTCGGAACACGGATCCGGGTCTTTTCACTCAAAATGTTGAACCAAGTCAACTAAAACTAAATTTTAAATTCCAAAAATTATTATTTCTCATATTTTCACATAAAAACTTTCCGGTTTCACGCGCGGACTGCGAACACAAATCGAGGTAAATAAAATTAATCTTTTAAAGGATAATGTGCCAGGAATGGAGTCTTAATTTATAATATGACCCTTTGGATCATCACAATCTCCACCTCTAAAACAAATCTTTGTTCTCGAACGGACATAGAAAATTACCTGAACTAGCAAACAAGTGGGGATATCTGCTTTGCATGTCCGACTCGGACTCCAAGTAGCTGTTATATCCCGTACCTTAGCATTAGGATGTGCCGTAGTAAATCCACATGAGTTCGAAGGGATTATGTCTATTAGGAGGTTATATAGGGTTTAAGACATTATTATTATGAGACCCTATAAGTTTACAACCTTCATACCGTTACATATTATGTTAGTGTGGTATTTTCTTGTAAGTGAAATATTTTAGTAAAAGTTTTATCAGTATAACTTTGGATAGTTACCATTATTACTATTTTCGGATATGATAAATTATACACCTAGAATGAGAATGTTTATGAGATTTTCTTTATTATAAAGATTGAAATTATTTTCTCACAAGAAAAGAAGGTTATCTTTTTATCATTTTAAGAATTAAGCGTACGAGAATTTTTACTATTTATATGAGATAGAAAAATTATAAGTTGAGAAAATATATGTATTTTTACATGAATATTTTAATGAAATAATATTGTCTGTATTTATTTTATATGGTACCACATGAACATGATAGTATAATATTTAAAGTATATTAAAATTAAGTAAAATTTTAAGTAATTTGAGACAATTTTAAATTATGCGGGTAATTCATTCATTATCGAATAACGAAACATTACCCAGTTAACTAATAAGTGGATAAAAATTAACAAAATTACACTCCAAAAACGTGGCACAAATGCCACAAAGCTAAGAATGACTGTTAGTCATTTATGCCATGTGGCTACCTAAGGATTAAATTGAAAGTTAACCATAAGACTTGTAAAGAGTCTTATATCATTTTTTCCATTTTGGACAAAAGGCTCAGAACGTTGATTAGTCATTATTCATATATCATTCATTATTAGTTCAAGAATTTCAAGAAGCATATTTTCGTTCACTCTGTTCAAAGAAGCAGAAGCTAAAGTTCGATCAAGAATTTCAAAATAACAGAAGCTAAATCGTTCAACATTTCAAAAAAAAAAACAACAGAAGCCTAATTCGATTTTTGGGGTTCTAAGTTCAAATCCACGAAGGTTTCCAACGAAATATCATAAGAATTTTTCCCTACTCCAGGTATGTTAAGGCTATCCCTTCTTTCTTTTGGCATGATATACGCGAACGAACGAAACGAGAAAATGCACAACTTCCATAAATGACTTATTCATAGAAATACTAGAGATGCTTATGTTCTTGATTCCTATGCGTCATATTTTTTTATCATCTCTTCATGTGTCTCAAAAATATGTATGTTGGTAAAGTTTATTTCATGATATTAATCAGAGGCATAATGGCCTTATGACGTACCGAGAGATTTTATTAACGTATTTTATATGCATTTCATGCATTTATACACGCACATTGACCCATGACCAGATGGCGTTATATACGCGTATATATGTATGTATATATATATGTATATGGGATATGGGAAAGGTTATGGCGTTAAATACGCACCACCACCTGATCAGCTGGTATACATTGATGATTTTGCCCACAGTGGATGAGATGATATGATGGGATGCACTCAGAGGCTTGATGATATTATGTACGTACAGACCTATGCATTACAAGACATTCACACGCATATTCATGACATTATAACTATTTCATGATTTATAGAGTTATCCAGACTTACAGGTTGAGTCATTTACCCAATGTTTCTTCCATGTCCTTAATTAATGATCGCTTACTGTTATGTTTCAGTTCTGTCTTACATACTCGGTACATTATTCGTACTGACGTCCGTTTGTTGGGGATGCTGCATTCATACGTGCAGGTATAGATAATCAGTTTGTGAGCCGTCATAGTAGACGAGATTGGCATTCAGCGAAGGATCAGTAAGAATCCACCTTATTCGGAGTGCTACCAAGTCCATGAGTCATCGTGTCAGAAGTTTTCTACAGACTTATGGATAGGCCGGTACCCTGTCCCATTTGATGTCAAATAATATTAAAGGCTTTGTAGACAAAGGCTCGGCCCATATGTATTCATGTTTTATGAAATATAGTTTATTGATACAATGGTTTCCACTTACAGTTGTACATTATAAGTTGTGGCCATGTGGGACCATGATAGATATAAAAGGAATGAATGAGTTATAGAGTGGTTCGCTCGGGCCAGTGTGGCACCAGGTGCCAGTCACGCCTCCCCAGGTTCGGGGCGTGACAAAGTGGTATCAGAGCGGGATGTGTCCTAGGGAGTCTACAAAGTCGGGCCTAGTAGAGTCTTACTTATGGATGTGTTGCACGCCACATTTATAATTGAGAGGCTATAGGGCATTTAGGAAATGTTACCCTTCTTTTGTTTCCAGATCGTTCCATAGAGCTAAGTCGTAAGAAGTCAGTATAAAGTTTTCACTGAATTTTTTTGTACGCACTAGAGGTACTATCACAGTAGAGTTTTAAGGCGTAATTTCCACCTATATTAAGAGAGGTTATGAAAGAAACAGAAGATATAATGCGATATTGAAAAGTAAGTTAGGTAAAGTAAAGGAGAAGAAGATACGAGATACACAAGTATAAAAGGTTGTGAATAATCGATACTTCAGATATAGTTGGAGTTTTAGTTTAATTTACAGAGGAGACCCTCTATGAGTTAACATTCGAGGACGAATATTCTAAAGGGGGGAATGATGTTACATCCCGCACCTTAGCATTAGGATGTGCCGTAGTAAATCAACATGAGTTCGAAGGGATTATGTCTATTAGGAGGTTATAGAGGGTTTAATACATTATTATTATGAGACCCTGTAAGTTTACAACCTTGATACCGTTAGATATTATTTTAGTGTGGTATTTTATTTTAAGTGAAGTATTTTCGTAAAAGTTTTATAAGTATAATTTTTGATAGTTACCATTATTACTATTTTCAGATATGATAAATTATACACCTAAAATGAGAATGTTTATGATATTTTCTTTATTATAAAGATAGAAATTATTTTCTCACAAGAAAAGAAGGTTATCTTTTTATAATTTTAAGAATTAAGCATACGAGAATTTTTACTATTTATATGAGATTAGGAAAATTATCATTTTAACAACTATCACGTGTTGCCAGGAACTAGTGTCCCAAATCGTACGGGCATACTAACAGAATATACAAAAGATATAATAAACAGTCCCACTGTCTGAAGGAAATAGACGGGAAATGAGCAAAAGAAAACCCCATGGTGCTGCCGGAGATCGCTAGGAGAAAAGCAGCTCATCGTGAAGTCAGGTCCGTCTAATATCAAGTCAAGCTCCGTCACGACAACCAGATGCACCAGCCTCAAAACCTCTACAATTAAGTACAGAAGCGTAGCATGAGTACATAAATATATATATGTACCTACTGAGTATCCCGCCTAACCTCGAAGAGGTAGTGACGAGAGGTCGACATGACACTCACTAAGGTCCAACGATATACTTTATCAGAATATAGTAGAAACGGCAGGCATGTAAATGCAGTGAAGCAACAAATATATATGTAAGGTATTAAAATCCAAGAAAAGTACTGGGAATGAATAAAGAAATTACCACTTCACTTTCCCCAAAATATCTGTCAAATCAATATCCATGAATTTAGCAACAATTAAATCATACACAGACAGGATAAGGACAACCAACCGGAGTCATAAGATAGTCATGTACGTGCATTACCGAGGGTCGAACGGCACGAACCGTAAGTTCAACTCTCCACAAAGTACTCACATCTATGCACTGCCGAGGATCGAACGGTCCGTACCAAAAGTGCATATCTCAATCCTCTCTATGCACTGCCGAGGATCGAACGACCCGTACCAAAAGTGCATCTCTCAATCCGTCGTGGCGTATGACCCGTTCCCATAAGATTGGGGAAAAATCACACTCCGCTCGCGGAATGTAAATTGCGAAGCGGTCATATGCACACACATTATTCCTTTTTAAATTACTTTTCAGTGAACAATTCCTTACAAGTTTCTCAAATTTTGCACGACCTCTGGGATGTAAGCAACATGTAACATTTAATTTATTAAGAATATAGTTCATATCAAGTAAAAACACAAGGCATGATGTGGGCCTAACTACCCGGACATAACAGTAATAGCCGCTAGGTACGGACTCTCATCACATTGTACGTACGTAGCCCCCACAATTATAACATATAGCATTTAAATAACCTAGGGGGACAGCTCCCCCTTACAAAGTTAGAAAGGAGACTCACCTCGCATCGCACCTACTCCCCGGGTCAAGAATGCACCCGAAACTACGAACTCGACACCCACGGACTCGAAACTAGCCAAATGTTATACAAGTTTAAACCGATGTGCTTTCCTGTTTATTTCTCTACTTCTGTGTAATTAAACTTCTGTCTTTCCTGTTTGTTGATCTTAATTAGTATAACTACTTCTGTGTAGTTAAATTCTTGTTTTTCCTGTTTATTGATCCTAACCAACATGTCTATCGCTGTCATTAGGTCATATTCAGTATGTTATGTAATTTGTCTGTCAACCTGCCTTTGCCTGCTTTATGTATCTGTTTATTAGCTTGCCTCAACTCTCATGAAATTGTCTTGTCCAGCATGTCAATATGGTTCATACATTCTAGCATGTTCTTATTTGATCCAAGATACTTATCCACTTGTTTCTCAACTAGCATGCCTTCATGTTTGTCTTGTTTTATGTATTCCTGACTTCTATGCTCCGAACCCCTGCTACCTTTCTCTGTGTAGTTGTCTGATCTTTATTCTGACCCCAGCTGGCTATATGCTCACCTAGTGATAAACTAAGTCAATCCTAGGCAATGTGAAATCTTGTTTAAAGTAAGTGTGATCCTGTTTTGTCTATTTGTTTCACTACTGGAATCTTTGTTTGAACTCAAAGTGTTGAAATGACTTTGTTTATTCCTATTTATTTCTAAAAAACCAAGATGTTTTCTTAAAACTCTCCCCTATTTTTATGTACTATTTTCAACCCCTATTCTTAGACTTCTAGGGTCCTGCCCCTCCAGTGTGAGCATGTCATGACCCGAATTACCCTCTAAATGGTCTTGTGACGGCACCTAGTCTCTACGACTAGGTAAGCCTAAAATTTGCAGAAAATAAGGCAAAATAATAATAGAAACAGTAAATAAGAAGCAATACTATAAAATTTAGCCACTCGGTATTTACAGCTTTTACTTTCCCAAAACCCAGAACATCACAAAGTCACAAACTCTGAACTTCTGTAGCTCTATACAAAGGAATAAGGAAAATGTATCTATATATCTCCTATATCTATACTAGAGTAGGAAGGGGACTTGTGAGATCCTGCGGACGCGACAGAATTGCCTCGCGGTTTCCTAAGCAGCTGCTAAGATACGCCTAGCCACTGTACGGTGCACTGGTACCATAATCTGCACATGGGGAAAACATGCGCAGGAAATGGCGTGAGTACTCCACATTCGGTACTCAGTAAGTGCTAAGCCTAAACCCAGTCAAGTAGTGATGAGGTCAGGTTGAGGATCTACTGAGTTTTAAAACAAGTCAGTTATAAATTTAAATAGTGAAATATAGATAAGCAATGATAAAAAGGATTAATGGAAACTGAAAGAATTAATAACAAAAAGAGAGCCCTCGGTTCAGCACATCATATATCTCAACATTAAATATGCAATGCAGTACAAGGGGAAAGCTCCCAAATTTCAGTCCGTAGTCCCAGTTTAAATATGCTATGCAGTACAGGGGGAAAGCTCCCGGATCTCGGTCCGTAGTCCCAATTTAAATATGCAATTGCAATACAGGGGGGAAAGCTCCCGGATCTCGGTCCATAGTCACAATTTAAATATGCAATGCAGAAGTATGTCTGATATGGTTTAATGAAACAGTTCAGGAAAAAAAACAAGCAAGAATAAAGTAAAACGACCTAAGCATGGTGCAACTATTAGAAAATAAGAGGAAATCAAGTAAGGACAGGTAGGCATGCTTATTCTTAAGCTAACTACTCAGTTAAGACAGAAAATCGTAATATAGGAATGAAAATGAGTGGTGCCATGGAAGGAAAAGTGGAATTTTAGCAAAAATGAACCGTGTACACACTCGTCACCTCACGTACAAGGCGTCCACGTAACAAAATCAGTATGAAAATGCCTAAGAAGAAGTCCCCAACACACAGTTAGGCAAGCCACTTACCTTGACCTACTAATCAACTCAATACCACGCTCTTGCCACGAGTATCCAACTCTTGGTGGCCCAAATCTAGTCAATTCGGTTGCATAGTGTAAATATCATTTCAAGGAAACAAAATAACTAATAAGTTCGAAGCTAATACGCGAAATTAGGATGTTTTCCCAAAAATTACCCTAGGCCCACGTCTCGAAAACGGATAAAAATTACGAATTTAAAACACCCATTCACTCACGAACTCACTCGAACAAGAATTATCAAAATCCGACGTCTAAATCTCCCTAAATCCTCATATTTCAATTTGGGGAAGTTTCATCCGAATTTCATGATTTTTCATCCAAATTCATTGATTATATTGAGGAAATTGATAGAGATTAATGGTATACACGTGAATTAAGGTTAGGAAACGTTACCAATGAATCTCCTCTTTGAACCCACTGAAAGTTGCCAAAACCCGAGCTCTAAATCGTTTTTGGAGTTATGAATTCCAAAATCTCAGAATTTTGTATAAACAGCCCAGGGATACAGCACCTGCGACTCTTGAACTGAACCTGCGGTACTGGACCTGTGGAGAATCCATCGCAGGTGCGGAAAATCACTTAACAGGGCTGGGGCCGCACCTGCAGTCACTTGGCCGCATCTGTTGTCCCGCACCTGCGGAACACAGACCGCACCTGCGACCACTGGCAGCCCCTCCATAAATTCCACATCTGCGAGCTCCAACTCCGCTCCTACGTGTCCGCACCTGCGGTTCCCCATCTAAGGCTAAGGCTAGAGGTCTCTCAGTTGCACGAAGATATGCCAAATTCCCAAAACTCTCTGCCCGACGACTCAAGGCATCGGCCACCACATTGGCTTTTCCCGGATGGTATAGTATAGTGATTCCCTAGTCCTTTAGCTACTCCAACCACCTACACTGATGCAAATTGAGATCCTTCTGCCTGAATATGTGCTGCAAACTCCGGTGATCCGTGAATATTGCACAGGGAACAACATATAAATAATGACGCCATATCTTCAGGGCATGAATGATCGCTGCCAACTCGAGATCATGAACTGGATAGTTTTTCTCATGAACCATCAATTGTCTGGAAGCGTAGGCAATCACCTACCGTCCTGCATCAACACCACTCCCGGGCCAATCCTCGATGTATCACAATAGACTGTATAGGGCTCTGAACCTGTAGGCAATACCAACACAAAAGCTGTAGTCATGGCTGTCTTGAGCTTCTGTAAGCTCTCCTCGCACTCCTCAGTCCATATGAAAGGGGCACCCTTCTGGGTCAGTTTGGTCATGGGCGCTGAAATGGATGAAAATTCCTCCACAAAACGTTTATAATACTCAGCCAAACCGAGGAAACTGCGGATCTCAGTAGCTGAAGACGGTCTAGGCCAACTCTGCATCGCCTCTACCTTCTTCGGGTCTACCTTGATCCCATCGGAAGATACCACATGGCCTAGGAATGCCACAGAATCAAGCCAAAATTCACACTTAGAAAATTTGGCATACAACTTCTTCTCTCTCAAAGTCTGAAGCACGGTCCTCAAGTGCTGCTCATGATCGTCCTGGGACCGAGAATATACCATAATGTCATCAATGAACACAATGACGAAAGTATCAAGATAAGGCCGAAATACCATGTGCATCAGGTGCATGAAGGCTGCTGGGGCATTGTTCATCCCAAATGACATAACAAGGAACTCATAGTGGCCATATCTTGTCCTGAAGGCAGTCTTCGAGATATCCGGCTGCCGAATCTTCAACCGATGATAACCCGAACGTACATCAATCTTGGAGAACACCCTAGCACCCTGTAACTGGTCAAATAGATCATCAATACGAGGCAATGGGTACATGTTCATCACTGTCACCTTATTCAGCTACTGGTAGTCCATACACATACGCATCGAACCATCCTTTTTCTTCACAAACAACACCGGAGCACCCCAAGGTGATACACTGGGACTGATGAAACCTTTGTCAAGCAACTCCTTCAACTGCTATTTTAACCCCTTCAACTCAGGAGGAGCCATGCGGTAGGGAGGAATAGAAATGGGCTGAGTGCCCGGCAACAAGTCAATGCCGAAATCAATGTCTCTATCGGGCGGCATACCCGAAAGATCAGCTGGAAATACATCAGGATAGTCCCTGACAACTGGAACTGACTAAATTTTAGGGGCGTCAACACTAAAATCTCTCACATAAGCCAAATATGCATCACACCCCTTCTCAACCATCCGCTAAGCCTTAAGAAAAGAAATGACTCAGCGGAGAGAATACTCTATGGAACTTCTACGGGGAGAATACTCTATGGAACCTCTCCACTCTAACCTTGATAATCCTGGCATAGCCAGCGTCACAGTCTTGGCGTGACTATCAAGAATAGCATAGTAGGGAGACAGCCAATTCATACCCAAAATAACATCGAAATCTACCATGCTTAGTAATAATAAGTCAGCCTTGGTCTCAAAACCACTAATAACAATCAAGCAAGACCGATATACGCAGTGTAGAGACATATACAGATGAACTCAAAGAATTAGAGACATTACAAAGTAAGAAGATACATATGAGTACGTCGAACCTAGATCAAATAACACTGTTGCATCCCTATGACAAAAATGGACAATACCTATAATGATCGAATCTGAAGCAACAACCTCTGAGCGGGCTTGGAGAGCATAATATCTGGTCTGGCCTCCGACTCTAGGGCGACCTCGACCTGCCTGACCTCCACCTCGAGCTGTCTGAGAAGGTGGGCTAGCAGCTGGGGCTGGAAGAATAGGTGGGGGACCCGATGGAAGATGTGGAACCTGATAAGTCTGAGGTGGTTCACCCCTCCTAGCTCTGGGGCAATCTCTGATCACATGAAGAGGGTCACCACATTCAAAACAACCCCTCGGGGGACGTGGTGGCTGCTGCTGACTCTAAACTGGCATGCTGTACTGGCCAGTGATAGCACCTCAAGCAGGAGGCACATGAGATACTGGTGGTGCATAATAAGGCTCCTGAGATCTAGGAGGAGTTGGAATACCACTGGCTGCTGGAAGGGCTGAATGAATGGGATGACCCACAAAACCCCTACCATAGTGTGCAGCTAGTGCACGAACTCCTGAAAAATGACCAGTCTCTCGAGACCTCTTGGCCTTTCTCTCCTCCCTGTCCCGGGCTAACATACTCTCAATCCTCCGGGCAATACTCACGGCCTACTGGTAAGTGATATCTGTCTCCAGCTCTCTTGCCATGCTGGTCCGAATACTGGGGTGGAGTCCCTCAATAAAGTGTCGAACCCTCTCTCTGATACTAAAAACCAAAGCTGGTGCATGACGAGCCAAATCGCTATAACGGACTGCATACTCTGACCAAGTCATGGTACCCCGGCGCAGCTGCTCATCCTCTGCACGCCAAGCATCCGTGAGGCTCTGAGGGACAAACTCAATTAAAAACATCTCGAAGAACTGAGCCCAAGTAAGTGAGGCTTGCCTCGTTCAGAATACTCAGCTCAAAAGCACGCCATCACTGATAAGTTGCTCCCCTCAGCTGGAAAGTAGTGAAAGAAACCTCACTCGTCTCCACGATACCCATAGTACGGAGAATGCGATAACACTCCTCAAGAAAACCCAGAGCGTCATCTGAAGCTAATCCGTTGAACTCAGGTGGGTGGTACTTCTTGTACCTCTCAAGTCGGAGATGCTCTGCCTCAGGTACAACAACCCTAGCCTCATGCTGAGCTGGAGCTGCTAGGGGCATAGGAATTTACTCTGGAACCTGCCCAATATCGACCCTCTGCTCAGGAGTACAAGCTGTGGGAGACCGTGTCCCTCCCCCGGCCTGGGATATAGCTGGAGCTATCGGAAGTAGTCCTGCCTTAGACAGAGTACTGAAGGCACTCAAGAGCTGAGCCAATGTCTCCTGGAGGGCTGGAGTAATAGTACGGACCTCCTGTGCCTCTCCAACTATGGCTGCTGGGGGCTTCTCTACCTCTACTCTAGCCGGTGCTCAGGCTGCACCGCATGATCATCCTCTGCCCTGGCCCCTACCTCTGGTGGCTCTGACTGGGGGCTCGGGTGCCTAGTTATCAGTACATCCGATACGAGTACGAACCATATGTAAACAAGAATAGAAAAAATTTTAAGAATTTGATGACAGTAACTTGCACGATAAGGAATTCCAAAGAATTTGATTGTTCTTAACCGTTACATAGCCTCTCGAAGATAGATACGGATGTCTCCGCACCGATCCGCAAGACTCTAATAAATCGGCTTGTGACTTGTGACTCCTATGAACCTAGACGCTTTGATACCAACTTGTCACGACCCGAATTACCCTCCGAATGGTCTCGTGACGGCACCTAGTTGTATTGGTAAAAAAGAGTTTCACAGAAAACACGCCAGTCACGGGGACACAGGAAAACGTGATAGATGGATGAGATTCTTGGAAGAGGTACAGTACAAAGAGGCACGACTCAGTAAGCCCACGAACTTATCAGTCATGGGAAACAAAACTTGATCAAAACGGGAGAGAGCCACGATCAGAATGAATCTAGAGAAAGCTACGGGCAGATTCAAGGACCCGTAATTGATTACTCGAATGTTATGTAACTGAAACCCAATTACCGTTATCCTTTGTAACGCCTCATTAATGTCATAATTAGTCATTAGAGTAACCATAGCAAGAGTCGTACGTTATAAGAATCTCCTATATAAGGGAGGGGAATATAAATTGTAAAGGTGTCTGATTCTGGAATACAATTGACTTCGATTTTCTTATATTTCTGCAATACTGTCTATTATTCATTTTTGTCCATTACCTTGATTATCAGTAACCCGTATTCATCTTAAAATTAAGCTTTAGTCAAAGTGTCTAATTCTTTGGTTAAACAGTTTGGTTCCGTTACCGGGAACCTGATAATTTTTGTTTACTTTTCAAGTGATATCCTCAAAATTATGTCAAACTCCAATGACAACAACCAACATAGGAGTGGAACCCCAGTTCCATCGCCTTCAGGAACTCCACGTGGTTAGAGGGAATAATCCCCAGAAAGGTCCAATAACAACAATGGTGATAATGATCAAACTGTGGAACAAGATCGTGCAAAGAAAATGATTGCAGAGTATGTGAGCCAAGCTTTGCAATAATTTGCGAGAGGATTACCGGCATCATTACCTACACCTCCGACGCCACCCCCAATAACACCATCACCATGGAAAATCCTCAATCTGGGTTGGAAAACTGAGGAAGAGGAGATACTCCTAATGAATCTCTCAAAACGAGACCAGGTATATCTAATAACTCAGAATTACAAAATTTACTGCTAACCATGCAGAAACAGATGAAGGAGCAGAACGATCGCATCGAACAAATTCCTGGAGTACTACCTATCATCAAAGGTATCAATGTTGATAGATATTCTCAACAACCTTGGAAGCCAAGTGCGGCACCCTTGCCTATACCCAAGAAGTTTAAAATGCCTGACATTCCCAAATATGATAGAACAACTGACCCACGCGACCATGTGTGTTCTTTCACTATTGGGGTAAAAGGCTACAACTTAACGAAATACGAGATTGAATCAGTCCTTGTTAAAAAATTTGGGGAAACACTTACCAAAGGAGACCTAACCTGGTATTCTCTTCTCCCTGAAAATTCTATTGACTCTTTCGCTGAGCTTGCATATTCTTTTGTAAAAGCATACTCTGGTGCATAAAAAGTTTAGAAGAGAATAGAAGACATATTCAAAATAAAACAAGGAGACACGGAACTACTTCGTGAGTTTGTAGGGAGGTTTCATCGAGAAAGAATGCAGTTACCCAGGGTGCCTGATAATTGGGCAGCCATGGCATTTGCAAGCCACCTAAACGATAAAAGTTCAGAAGCCACGAGATGACTTAAGGAAATTCTAAGAGAATTTCCTGCTACAACATGGAACGATGTATATAACAGGTACAGTACTAAACTCAGAATAGAAGAAGATATCATTGCTTGTTCGAGAGATGAAGATCATTCCAGATCCAGACGTCCTGAATCAGATAGAAGATCAGGTAAAAACATGTACGATCCTTACTTATGACCCTCGGTACGTGATATCTGCCCCACGTTCGAAAACACTAGGTCAGCCTATAGACCACAAGGAAGATCCATAGTCTCATCCTCGTCTAGATCCAGAAAAGATCAAGATGAACGTCCTAGAGGTAGTACTAAAATTGGGGATCATACCTTTAATGTAAGTACTACTGAACTTGTCTCAATATTGAGGAACATGGGAGAAAAGGTTAAATGACCCAAAGAGATGCGGTCAAATTCAAGGAGAAGAAACCCAGATCACTGGTGTGAATTTCACAACGATCATGGGCACAGAACTGCGGATTGCAGATTTTTACAAGGTGAAGTAGAAAATTTATTAAAACAGGGCTATTTAACAGAATTGTTTAGTGATAAAGGTAAACAGGCATATATGAGGAACAGGCAGGAGCCCCCAAAGCCTCCTTCTCCAAAACGAACGGTCAACGTGATACACGGGGGTGAATAAGTAAACAGAGTTAATTGAAAAACAATCACAAAGTTCACAATTACACATGGGAAATGTGCTCGTGAAAATATGGAAGAAGACGATATAATCTTCGATGATGCAGATATCAGCGGATTAATGCTTCCGCACAACGATGCTCTAGTAATATCTTTACTTATTCATGACACTAACGTAAAAAGAGTGTTGATTGATCCAGGCAGTTCAGTCAATATCATTTTGCTAAGAGTCGTGGAAGAAATGCTACTGGGGAATCAAGTAATCCCAAAAGCGCGAGCCATATCAAGGTTTGATAACTCTACAGTTATAACAAAAGGAGAAATTGAGGTTAGCAGTTATACTGACATGGGTTATAGCGTGATAATTGGAAGGCCATGGATCCACGACATGAAAACGATACCCTCCACGTTGCATCAGGTAATTAAATTCCCCTCTGAATGGGGGATCAACAAATCAAACGAGATAAGCAGACCTCAAGAAAAATAAACCATAGGGTACACTACAACATGAAAATAGAGGTGGAGGAAATTACTACCCAAATAGGTACGGAAGATATTATTACTAAAACAACTACGAAATAAAATACGTACGAGAAGGAAAATCAAGTTACCATGGAAGGAATATTATACCACACAAATACAGATTCCAGACCGGACGTCATTCATGAACCAGAGGAAGATGAGCATATCAAAACAACTACGGAGGAGCTCGTAGCTGTTCCATTATCATAACAAAAGCCTGAGCAGAAAGTGTATATAGTCACAAGGCTAGGCCCCACTCAAAGAGGTAAGTTAATTAATTTTTTAAAGGCTAACGCAGACTGCTTTGCGTGGTGGCACACAGATATGACAGGCATCCCACTAGAAGTGATGACTCATAAACTAAATGAAGATCTATTCTTCGTACCTGTTAAGCAGAAGAAAAGAAAGCAAGGACCATTCAAGAACAAAGTGATCGATGAAGAGGTACATAAACTCTTTAAGATTGGTTTGATACGAAAGGTAACGTACCCTAACTGGCTAGCAAACACCGTGGTAGTACCTAAGAAGAATGGAAAGTTGAGAGTATGCATAGATTATACTGACTTAAATAAAGCATGCCCCAAAGATTCATTCCCATTGCCACATATAGATCAAATGATTGATGCCACAACAGGTCATGAATTATTAAGCTTCTTAGATGCATATTCTGGTTTAATCAAATTAAAATGAATCCTTCAGATTAGGAAAAAACTTCCTTCCTTACAAACAGTGGGACTTACTGTTATAAAGTTATGCCTTTTGGCTTAAAAAATGCTGGAGCCACCTATCAAAGGTTAGTGACTAAAATGTTCTAAGAACATCTTGGAAAGACGATGGAAGTCTATTTTGATGATATGTTGGTAAAATGAACACAAGCACAAGACCATTTTCAGCACCTCTCTACTGCTTTTGATATTTTACGCAGGTATAATATGAAGTTAAATCCAGAGAAATGCGCTTTTGGAGTGCAATCAGGAAAATTTTTGGGTTTCCTTGTATCAAACAGAGGAATAGAGGTAAATCTCGCTCAAATTAAAGCCATAGAGAAAATACCTGATATTTTAACAAACAAAAAGGAAGTTCAAAGACTGACAGGGAGAATAACAGCTTTGGGTAGGTTTATTTCTAAATCTTCCAAAAAAAGTTTTAAATTCTTTTCAGTTCTCAAAAAGCAGAATCAGTTCGAATGGATTGAAGAATGTCAGCAAGCCCTGAAGAATCTGAAGATTTATCTATCGAAACCACCACTGCTTTCAAAGCTAAAAGAAGGGGAAAGATTGTACATCTAGTTGGCTGTCTCAGAAATTGATGTAAGTGCAGTATTGGTAAGAGAAGAAAAAGGTAAACAATCACCTGTCTATTATGTAAGTAAAACNACTTACTGTTATAAAGTTATGCCTTTTGGCTTAAAAAATGCTGGAGCCACCTATCAAAGGTTAGTGACTAAAATGTTCTAAGAACATCTTGGAAAGACGATGGAAGTCTATTTTGATGATATGTTGGTAAAATGAACACAAGCACAAGACCATTTTCAGCACCTCTCTACTGCTTTTGATATTTTACGCAGGTATAATATGAAGTTAAATCCAGAGAAATGCGCTTTTGGAGTGCAATCAGGTAAATTTTTGGGTTTCCTTGTNAGGTAAACAATCACCTGTCTATTATGTAAGTAAAACATTGCTAGATGTTAAGACTAGATATCCGCATCTGGAAAATTTAGCCTTAGCTTTAATAATGGCATCTAGAAAATTATGACCCTATTTTCAATGCCACACAATCACCGTTGTGACCTCATATCCTTTAAGAAATATTCTGCATAAATAGGAACTTTCAGGAAGATTAGCCAAGTGGGTCATAGAATTAAGTGAGCATGAACTAATCTATTAGCCCATGACTGCAATTAAGTCTCAAATACTAGCTGATGTTGTTGCTAACTTTAGTAATGACATTGTATCAATTAGAGAAGAAAATGCAGAAGCAGATGCACTAGCTAACCTCGCAGCAGTCATGGAAGTAACAAACAAAGATAATACAATTGTCGTTCAACTATTTCATTTAATAATAGACTAGGAAATGAATGAGGTAACTTTCAACAACCTAACCTGGGACTGGAGAAACAAAGTTCTTAATTTTTTGCAGAATGGCACCGTACCTGAATACGGGAAAGTAACTCAAGCACTTCGCCGCAAGGCTGCACGGTACTGCCTTATTCGTAATTCACTTTATCGCAAGATGTTCGGAGGACCCCTAGATAAATGCCTCGGACCTAACCAAACGGAATTTGTGATGAAAGAAGTCCAGGAAAGACACTATGGAAATCACTCAGGGGAGAGATCTTTAGTGAAAACACTAATCAGAGCCGGATACTATTGGCCTAAGATGGAATAAGCAGCCGAGAATTTCGTATCCAAATGTGACATATGCCAAAGGTTTGTCAACAACATGCATCGACCAGCGGAATTATTACATCCAATAATATCCCCATGGCCTTTCATGAAATGGGGTATGGACATAGTGGAACCTCTTCCCACAGCTAAAGGACATATACGGTTTTTACTCGTACTAGCCGACTATTTTACAAAATGCGCAGAGACAGAAGCGTTCAAACAAGTGCGAGAGAAGGAAGTTAAAAGCTTCTTATGGCGAAACATAATATGCCGCTTTGGAATACCAAAGGAAATCGTGTGTGATAATGGCCCACAATTTATAGGCTCGCAAATCACAGAATTCTTCGAAAGTTGGCAAATCAAGCGGATAACTTCAACGCCGTACCACCCCATGGCTAATGGTCAAGCTGAGTTAACGAATAAGGTCATCATCAATTATTTAAATAAGCGGCTGGATAAAGCCTAAGGAAATTTGCCCGATGAGTTACCAACGGTACTATGGGCATACAGAACAACTTCAAAGATAGCCACTAGAGAAACTCTGGCTCAAAAGCCTTAATACCCGTGGAGATTGGCGAACCAAGCATAAGGTTCTCAACAACCATGGAAGGTGAAAATGACCACGAATTAAGGACTAACCTAGACCTGCTCGAACCACAGAGAGAAGCAGCATTGATACGGATAACAACTCAAAAACAAATCATAGAGCGTTATTACAATCGTAAAACTTATCTCTGGTACTTTAAGATTGGGGACTTCGTCCTTAAAAAATATTTTCAATCAACGAAAGAAGCATGTGCATGAAAGCTAAATCCAAACTAGGAAGGACCTTACAAAATCCGAGGCATAGCTGGGAAAGGCACCTATGAGTTGGAAGCTATGGACGGCAGAGTTCTACCAACAAGCTGGAACGCCATCTAAAGAAATATTACTTCTAAAAGAAAAGAATATCCCCCATCAGGCACCACACGTTCGATTTTATTTTGAACATTTAAAAATTTTACTAACTTTTTTAGATGATAGGCACAAAGCTAACCCATCACCAGATGATGATATTAGACCTGCAAAGACGCGAGGAAATAACACAATTCCCGGTCTAGGGTTACACTTTCTGATGGACGTTTTAAAAGGGTTAAGCAGTCATCATCTAAAAAACTATATACCTTCGAGTCCGGAATGTTTTTCCTTTTCAGGAAAAGGACCACAAGGAAGGAATAATCAAGTGCTCGAGATTTCATTCTTCAAAGCTCAAACACTTGGGGGACTATACAGTATGGAAGGCTAAGACGAAGCAAAGAAGACTATCAGAAAGTCAAAAGCTCGAGCCTGAAGACCCATCTACCCAACGAGACAAGTGACACGAGCAGAATCGAAAGAAATCAAAAGAGCCATCCAAATACAAAGCCTAATTCAAAAAGAAAAAACCTTCGGATATATTCAGGTTGAAAGGCAAAATATTAGTCACGAGAAAGAAATGTACGTCTTCTTCATTTCAATTATAAAGGGTCCTCTTCCATAAACTATACCTATTACAAAAAGTCACACATTTAATATGACACCGTGCCTATTACAAAAAGGTACGAGTAGTCTAAAGCATTTCCCATGCAAAACTCGAAGGTAAAACTAAAACCTCAAAAAATGAAGCATGAAAAAGACTTAAAGAGTGAAACAGAACCTCCACAAAAGTCGAAGAAACACTTATATATTAAAATGGCTAAAACTAAGTATTAACTTATACTTAGCCGTATAAATTTGTTATATATACATTGTGGTGCCCCTAAGTTTTCATTTGGGGACTTTAAGTAAATCCAAATTTACCCCCGATGGGACTGGGGGTAACCACCAATTGATACAAAAAAAAAAAGTGGATAAACCAACTAAATCTTTTCAAGAGAGGAGTTGACTTCTGCGGCAGAAGGAGCGGGAGTAACTGGGGATGAGGAGGCACGAGCGGCTGGAATCTCACCATCAGCTGAAGAAAGGTTATGAACTTGTTGAGCCTTCTCCATGGTTTCCTTAGTTTTGGCTATTTCAGCACTAAGGTCAAAACCCTCTTGACTCATTTCTATCAATGTGTCAAGGTGAGAATAAATATACGCCCAGCTCACATCGACGACAACAACCTTTTCCAAATCTTCATAACTCTTTTCCCACACTTGAAGCTCAACTCTCAATCCGTCCTTCTCCGCCTCCGCAACTTCATAGGCGGCCATTAATGGAACAATCGACTCCTCTAAAGTTTGAGATTTGTCTAAAGCCCTACGAAGGCCTTCTTGAGTACGAGTGAGTGATTGCATGAGCTCGCCTGAGTATTCCTCCTTCTGCCCCAACAAGTTCTTCAAGTCTCTAATCTCCTCTAAGGCACGGGACAACTACTCCACGAACGAAGACTCCATAACACTCTTATCTTTATCAGCTACTGCAAGAAGCCCTCTCCACTGCCAGTTCTGCTGCCACGAGTCTCATCTGCCGCTTGAAGGTACTCCTTTCCTCTTCTTAAACATCTATGTCAATCCTTAGGCTATCATACTGTGCTCTCCAATTATCAACAACGGCCAGTAACTATTTTGTCTCTTGATCCGTGTTTGAAATCCTCTTCATAAGCACCATGCCTATAAGGTTAATCTAGAAGAAATAAACCAGTTAGATATGGTAAATTTCATATAAGAGAGTGAAAGAGGATAACTTGCATCGTACCTTCAAAGAAGTATGCACGACCTCATTGTCCCATGTAACAGCACCGTGGCTGGCTAGCTTTGATTTCACAGAAGGACCTATCAAAGGCTTGAGCCACACTTCGGGCTCACTCGTTTTTCTGAAAAGGTTCCCCTCAGCTGGAGCCTCTATTACCACCTGCCACATCTCTCTACTGGAAGACCCTACATCCCTAACGGAAGGCATGGAAGCAGGCAGATATGGAACAACAACAGCCACCGAAGGTTGAGGAGCTGGAGAAGCCAAGGGCAAAGCAGTAGGCACAGAGAGTTGAAAAGTTGAAGAAGTTACAGGCAAAGCAACATCAGAAGTTGAAATAGCCAAAGGAACAGACGAAACAACTTCTCTCAAAGAAGCAGGAAAGCCAGCAGCCAAAGGGACGTCGTCAGGGGAAAGATCAACACGCTCATGAATAGGGGAATGTGAAACATCATCAAGGACATGGGGCTCAATCACAGACACGGAAGGAAAGGTTGAGGCTGTAAGCTCATCATCTAAAACCATTCGCCTTTTCTGTGGCCTGTGCACTAAATCACCCTCTTCTTCCTCTTCTCCGGAACGAGACTCACTAATCTTCCTCTTCAAGGAAGATGAACCAACAATAATTTCTTGGGCCTGAGCCAAGGACATCTTCGGGATAGATGAAGCAGACACCCCACGAGCAGAGAAACCTATTAAAAAGGAAAAAAAGTTAAGAAAAATAGAGACTCGAGTAAGGAAAAGAGCAAGAACAAGAGCTTCACTTACAATGGGTATTTACTTGCCAACCATACCTCCCAACAATTTACTTCCAAGATCTTCCTTCTGAAGGAGAAACAGACAACAATTTTTCTACCCAATCACAAATACCGAAGACATTCTCAACAGTATTCATGATTGCTGAGAGAAGAAAAAACAGACACGGTGTTAATAAAATATCTCAAGTCAAAACAAGAAAAAGTAAATGTAAGCTAAAGCATACTCATGTGCACGATTCCACTTCTCAGGAAAGGGAAGATTTTCTTCACCCACTAAACCAACAGTGGGTACGGCAACATACCGGAGGTACCAACCCCTATCCTTATCATCTCCAGGGGAACCAACACTCTTTTTCTTTTAGCAGTCAGAGTAAAAACCTCTTCACGAAATAAGGTAGGAGAGTAGAGGTGAATAAGATCGTTGAAGGTAAAAGGAACCGAGGCTAGATAAGCGAAACTCTAATGACATGCGACAACTTGCCACACAAGCGAGCCAACTTGTCCTAAGCAGATATTAAAAAAATGGCAAAATTGAATTATAACTGGGTCAATGGAGGGGGGGGGGGGCTAAACCCTAAAGTGAAAGGATACATATAAAAAAAAGAATATCCCTTCTTGTAAGAGATTATTCTTTGATTACTATTCAGAATATATACACGAAATTCAGACCTCCAAAAGCACTCCCTACGAAAAGGGAAATCTGATCCTCAGTTATAAGGGTTGGATATCATTCGACACTATCAAGAGAAGAAGATTGATCTACTAGAACTTGACTATCCCTAGCAAAAACAAACTCAGCAGGGACAATTTCATCGACTCTAGGTTCACGAAGGCGTTCGCCTCAACCTCTAAACAAAGACCGAGAAACCCTAAACCTCGGAGAAACTAGAGATCTAGTTGAATGAGGAGGAAATATCTGAGAAGAAGAGGAGCCCCTCGAAGGAGTGGATCCTAGACTTCTAAGCCTACCACCCCTTCGACTCCTAGTCGGAGTAGAAGATGGTGTTAAACATTCAATATATATTACTCTTTGAGGTTGGTTTGAAGAAGACATCTTCACAAAGGCAAAGAAGAAAGTTTTTTACAAAATACAAAGTTAAAAAAGTGTTTCGTGGAAGTAAAGAAAAGAAAAAATATATTTATACCTGAAGACAACCGTCAAACATGAAGAAAAAGGAAAATAATGATGAAAAGTCGTAACTAAAGATGTCACTTCGGGACTGGCCCAGCCGCAAAAATCCCCAAAAGGTGCCGAGTAAATGCAAAACCAATCCAAAAAGGACACGTGGTATGAGCATTAAATGGAAGTGACAGACGACGCCTACGGTGCAAAGAAGGATACAATGATTCAAGGAAAAGCGGCGGAAAAATATTCCCGCCATAAATGAATATCCACTTACCAAATATTAATCATTAAAATATATGGTAAGTGGGGGGACTATCTGTATTGGTAAAAAAGAGTTTCACACATAAGACAACTTTTGACAACTCAGCCAGTCACTGGGACACAGGAAAATGCGACAGCTGGATGAGATTCTTGTAAGAGGCACGGGTTCAGTAAACCCACGAACTTATCATTCACGGAAAACACAACTTGATCAAAACGGGAGAGAGGCACGGTCAGAATGAATCTAGACAAAGCTACGGACAAATTCAAGGACCCACAATTGATTACTTGAACGTTATGTAACCGAATCCCAATTACCGTTATCCTTTGTAACGCCTCATTAATGTCATAATTAGTCATTAATGAGTAACCATAGCAAGAGTAGTACGTTATAATAATCTCATATTTAAGGGAGGGGAATACAGCTTGTAAAGACATTTGATTTTGGAATACAATTGACTTCTATTTTTTTATATTTCTGCAATACTGTCTATTATTCATTTTTCTCCATTACCTTGATTATCAGTAACCCGTATTCATCTTACGAATAAGCTTTAGTCAAAGGGTCCAATTCTTTGGTTAAATACTCGTCTCTACGACTAGGTAAGCCTGAAATTTGTGGAAAATAAGACAAAACAATAATAGAAACAGTAAAGAAGAAGCAATACTCTAAAATTTAGCCGCTCGGCATTTACAACTTTTACTTTCCCAAAACCCAGAACATAAAAAAGTCACAAACTCTGAAAATCTGTAGCTCTATACAAAGGAATAAGGAAAATGTATCAATATATCTACTATATCTATACTAGAGTAGGAAGGGGGCTCGTGATATCCTGCGAACGAGGCAAAATTACCTTGCGGTCTCCTAAGCAGCTGGTAAGATACGCCTAGCCACTGTACAGTGCACTGGTACCTGGATCTGCACATGGGGAAAACATGGGCAGGAAAGGGCGTGAGTACTCCACATTCGCTACTCAGTAAGTGCCAAACCTAACCCTAGTAAAGTAGTGACGAGGTCAGGTTGAGGCTCTACTGAGTTTTAAAACAAGTCAGTTATAAATTTAAACAGTGAAATATAGATAAGCAATGATAAACAGGATTTATGGAAACAGGAAAAATTAATAACAGAAAGAGAGACCTCGGCTCAGCACAACATATATCTCAATAGTAAATTTGCAATGCAGTACAAGGGGAAAGCTCCCGGATCTCAGTCCGTAGTCCCAATTTAAATATGCTACGCAGTATAGGGGGAAAGCTCCCGGTTCTTGGTCCGTAGTCCCAATTTAAATACGCAATGCAATACAGGGGGAAAGCTCCCGGGTCTCGATCCGTAGTCCAATTTAAATATGCAATGCAGTAGAGGGGGAAACCTCCCGGATCTCGGTCCATAGTCCCAATTTAAATATGCAATGCAGAAGTATGTCGGATACGGTTTAATTAAACAGTTCAGGAAAAACAACAAGCAAGAATAATGTAAAACTACCTAAGCATTGTGCAACTAGTAGCAAATAAGAGGAAATCAAGTAAGGACAGGTAGGCATGCTTATTCTTAATCTAACTACTCATTTAAGACATGATACAATAATATAGGAATGAAAATGAGTGATGCCATGGAAGAAAAAGTGGAATTTTATCAACAATGACCCATGTACGCACTCGTCAGCTCACGTACACGGCGTCCACGTAACCAAACCAGTATGAAAATGCCTAAGGGGAAGTCCCCAACACAACGTTAGGCAATCCACTTACCTTAACTACGCCAATCAACTCAATACCACACTCTTGCCACGAGTATCCAACTCCGGGTGGCCCAAATGTAGTCAATTCGGTTGCATAGTGTAAATATCATTTCAAGGAAACAAAAAAACTAATAAGTTCGAAGCTAATACGCAAAACTAGGAAATTTGCCCAAAAAGTACCCCGGGCCCAAGTCTCGAAAATGGATAAAAATTACAAATTTTGAACACCCATTCACTCACGGACTCACTCAAACAAGAATCATCAAAATCCGACGTCTGAATCTCCCTAAATCCTCAGATTTATACTTGGGGAGGTTTCATCCCAATTTCATGGTTTTTCATCCAAAATCATTAATTATATTGAGGAAATTGATAGAGATTAATGGTATGCAAGTGAATTAAGGTTAGAAAACATTACCTATGAATCTCCTCTTCGAAACCCACTGAAAATCGCAAAAACCCGAGCTCTAAATCATTTTTGGAGTTATGAATTTCAAACCCTTAGAATTTTGTATAAACAACCCAGGGATACCGCACCTGCGGTACCGCACCTATACATCGCAGGTGCAGAAAGTCATTTAATAGGGCTGGGGCCGCACCTGCAGTTACTTGGCCGCATCTGTGGTCCCGCACCTGCGGAACACATACCGCACCTGCGACCACTGGCAGCCCCTGCCTAAATTTCGCATCTGTGAGTCCCAACTCCACACGTGCGTGTCTGCACCTGCGTTTCCCCATCCGCAGGTGCGGAACACCAGAACCAGTAATGGTTCAGTTGTGTGCCAAGTTCAAAAATCACCCGTTGAGCCTCTGAAACACCCCTGAGACCCCCGGGATCTTAACCAAGCTTACCAACCAGTCTTAATACTTCATTCAAACTTGGTAAATCCTTCAAAACACATATCATAACATCAAAAGCATCAATTATGCATGGATTCAAGCCTAAGAACTTATGAAATTTCCAAAAGTCACATCTGATGCTGAAACACGTCAGAACTCATCCGAATGACCTCAAATTTTGCACACAGGTCATAAATGACATTACAGACTTGCGGTCACTTTCGGAATTACATTCAAAGTCCGATATCAGAATTTCACCTATCGGCCGAAATCGCCGAAATTCTAACTTCCGCCAATTCAAGCCTAAATCTACAACCGACCTCAAAAACATATTCCGAACACGCTCCTAACCCTGGAATCACCCAACGGAGATAACGGAGTTGACGAAATTCCATTCCGGATCCGTCTTAACATAGCTCTAGCTACAGCCTGATTTCAAAGACTAAAATCTACATTTAAGGACTATGTGTCCAAAATCACTCCGAATTTTACCACTCTATACTCCGACAAGTTTCAATAACATAATAAACACGGGAGAAGAAGTTATTAGGGGATCGGGGTGATAACTCTCAAAACGACCGACCGGGTCATTACAAAGCACTGCCTAGGAGTCAATGAGGCTCCTCCGAACTCTGACACACTGGAGCTTGATTTTTCCACACTTATTCACAAAATTGTTTCTTTAAAAGGGTTTTTGGTGTAAGAATTGCCCGGGGTCCCTGAGGCCCTTGGGAACTTTGATGCACCAGAAAATAATTTGGTATACTATGAGATACTGGCACACTTCAGATTTGGTTGAAGGCCTGGATTTCTAGGTTTACTGTTGGGCCTATACAAGCACCCTATAGCATAGTATTTTTTTTGGGTTATTCATTTATATCTGGTCTGTAATAATAATTCTTGCAAAAAAAAAAATATTGGGGTTATTAGTAAAACTGAGAGGGACTTTTATATATAACTTTGTGGTGATCGAGGAGAAATCATGCCCATAGTATTGTTATGATTATCTATATGCATTAGAAACCATGTCTATAGGGCTTGTCTCATTTGCATTAGAAATCCTGCTTCTAGGTCATTTACCAACTCTAAATTAATAATCATGCTCTAAAACCATCATGTGTGCATTTCAAATCACGTCCCTAGGAATTCCCTTGTTGAATTTGCTTGAAAACTGGCTAACAACTTTATGTGCCTAGATCTCATGCCTATAGGAAAAACATATAAAAATCAGTTTCATCACTTTGCCGTCATGCCTATAAGGAATAAGTATATAAACAGTTTGACACTTAAATATCATGTTTGTGGAGATAAATGTGTAAAATCAATTTCCGTGCTTATATGTCCTTAATTAATGCTTGTGATAATTTTCAGTGCATAGACAACATACCTATTGGGTCTAAACAGATAAAAAACCGCATGTTATAAATCAATCGCTAGTTTATTATTATGGTCTGATTCACGCTTAAATATTATGTCTATAGGATCCTCCCCAGTTATCACTTAGGCAGACCTGTAGGTTGATTAAATTCTGAAGTTTAAAACTGTGTTTGTTTGACTACCTACAAACTACCCAGATCCAGTAAGTAATATAATCAGTAGGCAAACTGATTAGGTACTCACTGCCTCGTCTTAATAAAATGCTACATATTCTGCTTTGTGCTCATCTAGATATCCTGCTATAGGATTTCAAATCATTTAAAACTATTGTTTGAGGCATGCAGTTGTTTACTTGTGGAGGTAAATCTTAGCCCTTTAATTGTTACTTATGTGATAGTCCAATTTGCTTCTGTTTGACACCTAGTTTTCTCCTTTTAAGCACCATACGTGAGTCTAGAACCACCATAAATAAATGGCCCTAAGCACCTCCAGGGCCATAGGTAAAGGATGGGTAATGCATGCATATGGTACGTACTCGACACTATTAGAACGCTTAGATAATAATCAAGGGGAGGGTACTTGGGTAGTAAAGGAGATGATGATCTGTGCGCCAATTCTATGCGTAACACCTCTATTTGGGGAAGGTTACTGAGTATTACATAAAAGTTATCCTATAGGCTAATAAACCTAGGAACCCTTTAATTTCTGTTTAAAGTAATCTCTATTTGTTTGTTTCATTTTCCTTTAAATACTAAGTCGCTTAAATTGAGTTTGGCTAGGACCCACCGTTCTGGACCTCGAGGGGTGCCTAACACCTCCCCCTCAAGGTAATTTTGAGCCCTTACCCAATCTCTGGTAAAGTAAACTAGTTTATGAGTTATTTGCTTTAGATTCCATAACACACCTTAATCAGTGAGGTGGAGACTCTTAAAATTCCATACCCCTTCCTAAAAGGAAATGAGTTGTCCCAAAAATATCAAAAACCCGATTTCGCGAGAAAAAGAGGGGCGTGACAGCATGTCGACTCTGCTGGGGACAATAGGCTCATACCATAACAAACTTGCTTTTGTTAATTAGTCTTTAAGCATGCTTTATTCTCCTAATACATGTGCACCCTTTACCTTCCTCCTTTATGTGAATTTAATTGCCTATTTCAAGTATTTATGATTTTCTTTACTACAAAAACTAACTTGTCTCCTTGTTTTCTTTCTTAAACGTCTTTCAATTATCAAATACCGCATTTATTATTTTTAACGTGAAAATACGTGAAAACATGCTATTTAATGTTGCATAAATCATGCTCAACATCATACTCCACTCGTGCGTAATCAATCCTATAACAACGCTTGATGAGTGTTTGCGCCCTTCCTATATATCACCCTTTAAATTCGAAAATGCCTATATGCGGTAAAACCAGTCGATCAGCGGTGTAGTCGACGGTTCCATGCCTTTCCCCCTCAAGTTGTCCGCTTAAGGGTACCACTTTAGACCTCTATAGAAACTATAATCCGATTTATTGTACATGCATCATGGTCAAACCCTAGCCGGGGTTAATATGGTGTCCACATAATAAACCTTTAGGAAAAGTCTTGTTCAAAATCCACCAGGGTTTCCGTAATCCGAACGGACGCAACCACGATCAGTGCATTAATTTGGAGAAATAAGTGCCAATATGCTAATCACTAATGTATAAGTAGTTGAATCTGGAAGCGGAAAGGGTCTAACCTTATTTGTTGCTGGATTGTTCCAAAGAATACCACCATTGTTGCTGGATTGGTGGGAGGACCTTTCCCCAAGTGACAAAGGCCATGTGAAAAGGTTCCTCGGAAACTTACCCTCTTTACTTGATATCCAACCAAACAATTTGTTAATCGAAGCGGCCACTATGTTCTGAGATGGAGAAATGTCTGTGTTCCGTTTTGGCAACATAAAAATGACTCCTCTCTTGGAGGAGATAGGGGGATCCGCTGGACTACCTTGGGACAATCCGATTTTATTGGTGCCAGAAAATCGTGTCGCTAGGGGGTTCTTAAAAATAATGGGTATAAAAAAGAACGATGATTTGGAGTGACTGAAGGAGTCCTACATACCCTTTGACTATCTCTATGAACGATATGGTCATAGCAAATCCTATTGTATCTTCCATGATGAATTCTCTATCACTTCCTTGGGTCATATTCACCGCAACGGTTTTCTGTTCGGTATTTGCTTCATGGGCATACTACTTTCCAAGCAAAGGGGACAGGATTCACACTAGACTGGCTATGGTAGCCAAGACCTTAATGGACGGGATCGAGGGGAAAACATATACCATTGTCCCTATGATCATAGCTGACATCTACCGAGCCTTGGACCACTGCCAGAAGGGGTTCAAACACTTTTAGGGTTGTAATCTTCTATAATAGGTTATGTTATTGGAGCATCTCCAAAGGGGTCAATATCATAAAGAATTTCCACGAAGGGCGTGGAATGATCATATAGCCTTCCATCACCCTAAGAGAATGACTTACATCCCAGACAGGTTTGCTCAACCGGAAAATGCTATAGAATAGGCGCAGTTTCTTGACAATTTGACTGAGGACCAGGTTCAATGGATGTTCGAATGGTTCCCTACAAGTGAGTTCATCATCAAATCTAGGGATGCTCCGCACTTGGTGTTGATCGGGTTAAGGGGCATATACCCTTATGTTCCCATCAGGGTTATGAGACAGGCAGGCAGAAAGCAAGTCATACCGCGAGTTTCTAAAATGAGTCATTATAGGGCAGACTTTCGGGATGAAGACATCCCGTACAAATGTGAAGCTCAGCATATGTAGCATCTAAATGTTATTGTGGAAAAGGACACCATCGAGCCAAAAAGATACCACGAAGGACAGGTACGCTTTTACCTATCATGCTTGGAAGACAGCATAGCAGTGATAGTTGAGTGGGGAATCGGTCGAGGAAATAGTGTCATAGACGAAGTTGCTGAAGCCCAAGTTAAATACAATAAACTGCACAAAAGGGTTCATGAGTCTGAGGCCGAGCATCTGGAGCAACACAAAACTTATATGGAACTGATCAATGAATGGAAAGAAAGGGATATCAAATCTAATGAAAGACTGGAGTATTTGGAGCAGGGTCTGATGCAATTGTAGGGGAAGACGAGGAAAAGATTCGCCGACTGCTAGAATGCTGAGGGAAGCAAAGGAGGACAACTAGCAAGAGTGTACCTGCTGTTGGGCATGAATGACCTGGGGAACCTGATCGACAGAGCCAAGAAGATCAAGCCTAGGGAAGGTTCCCAAATTAGTGTCGTTTTAGATTTATCTGCTTTACATTAATGAAATGAGGCAATTATTGGTACTAAAATTCTCCAAATCAACTTTTCGCTAGGCCTACATCGGCACAACGAGGCTCCCAAATTAGGATGCGAATTTACATCCCCGCACTATGTGTTTAGATATTGCAAATACTCTTCTTGGAACCCTTACTAGCTTGGTTACTTTTGTTGTCTTTCCTTTCTTTCCTTTTTAATTATCCCCATTCCCCAAGGTTGGTTCACGCATACTGGCATCATCAGCTTATCATACCAGATCCAAGTGCCCTCCACCTTTTCGTCCTCCAAATGTACCGGAAGGCAAAGGGAAAGCTAAAATGGATGATATAAATGGCATCAGAACAGACAACACTACACATGTTGAGAACGGGGAAACTTCCGATGGTCGGGCTACTCAGGCCCCAAATGATTTGGTCATACGGCTTGGGCAGAAGATACTTGAACTACAGGGCCAGCTTGAGCAGGTCCGTAATTTGGCAAATATCTCCCTCACATTGAATGTCCCCGACACCCAGAACCATGCACCACCTCAAAAACACCCAACAAACACCCATAGAATCCTCATGCACCTCACAAGTATACAACCCCTCCTCAAAATCAGCATCTCCCTACTCAATATCCACAAAACACCTACCAATGATCATCATTATGCACACGAATCCTGTACTTCCTCAGAAAAACCCTATATACCTAT
Organism: Nicotiana knightiana; assembly: GCA_005239525.1. Lineage (NCBI taxonomy): Eukaryota > Viridiplantae > Streptophyta > Magnoliopsida > Solanales > Solanaceae > Nicotiana > Nicotiana knightiana. Next base: position 55,158 of record ML393125.1, read on the forward strand.
AAACCCTACCTCACTCCACTCAACCAATCTCTTATACACCAGAATCCACTGAGAAGGACATGCTCATCAAAAATATCGCTGAAGAGCTCAAGAAGTTGACAAGTCGGGTTTAGGGTGTTGAAGGGGGTAAAGGAATAGAAGGTATGAACTATGAGGATTTATGCATACAACTAGATGTTAAAATACCGGAGGGTTACAAACCTCCTAAGTTAGAAAATTTTGACGGGACGGGTGATCCCAAGGTTCATCTGAAGACTTATTGTGACAAGCTCGTGGGGGTCGGAAAAGATTAAAGGATTCGAATGAAGCTCTTCATGAAGAGTTTTACTGGAGATGATCTGTCCTGTTACATAAGCCAGAATCCTAAGAAGTGGGCTAATTGGGTGAGCATGGCGTCCGATTTCATGGATAGGTTAAGGTTCAACACAGAGAGAGCACTAGATGTCTTCTATATCCATAACTTAAAGAAGAAGCCAACTGAGACTTTTCGCGAGTATGGTACTCAGTGGACGTCGAAACTAGCAAAGGTTAGACCAGCATTAGACGAGGAACAGATTAACAAGTTCTTCTTCAGGGCACATGATCCACTGTATTATGAAAGGCTAATGGTTATTGAGAATCATAGGTTCTCCGATATCATCAAACTCAGAGAAAAGGATTGAAGAGGGTATTAAAAAAGGGATGGTGACAAATTTCAAGGCACTGCAGGCCACGAATAAAGCATTGCAATCAGGTGGTATATCGAAGAAGAAAGATGTGGGAACAGTTATGGTTGCCCAGGGACCCAAAACCCCGTTTGTATACCAGACCCCTCCACTCACATACCAAACACCTCCACCTACATAACAACCATCACCTCCCAGATATTCCCAACGTGCTACCATCTACCACACCTATAACACCCAACCATCCTATTATTAGTCACCTCAAACTCGTCCAAACTACCAAAAACCCAGGCCTAATTTTGATTGCAACCCACCCAGATAGCACACCGCCATTGCTGAACCCATCGACCAGTTATACGAAAGGTTGAAAATCGCTGGACATGCCACCCCTATTCCCGCTGGGGCCATGGAGAATTCATCTCAATGGGTCAATCCAAACAAGACTTGTGCATATCATTCCGGCATGAAGGGACACACTATTGATGAGTGCCGCATCTTAAAAGACAAGATCCAAATACTTATTGACAATAAGGTCATACAAGCGAAGGAAAAGCATTCAATGTCCGAAACAATACCCTCATAGATCATAGGGTTGGAGGGGTCAATGTGATAGAAACTAATGAAGAGTGGGATCCCGATGGATCAATCAGGCTTATTCGAGAGGTTGATGATCCTAAGAAACTTGCAATCATAATCAATCCCATTGTGGTACAACTACAACCGCCAGTTGGAGTTGAGATAGCCACATTGGTTCGTTTAGAAGTAGCAGTAACACCACTCATTCTATTTGAAGTGGAGGTGGACATACCTTTCAATGTAATGGTGGCATCCACACCACCCTTCAGTTCCAATGTTGTACCTTGGGATTATGCGGTCAAGGCTAGAAGAAAGGGAAAGTCAAAGACAGAAGAATTCGGTGCTGCACAAGGAATGACTAGAAAAGGAAGGGTTTATACACCTGAAAACTTAGGAGAATCTAGGAAGCAAGCTTCTAACAAACTGCCCGTTATTGAGACTGGTCAAGATGACCTCTGGAGGAAGGTACATGCAAGGGACTACTATGTCATTGATCATCCGAACAAGACTCCCGCTCAGGTATCTATCATGTTGCTGCTGCAAAATTATAAGGCACACAAGAATGCTCTAATGAAGGTGTTGAGTGAAACATATGTACCCAACAACACCACTAGTGGAGAAATGACCAATATGGTGGGGAAGGTGCTAGAAAGACATAAAATATCCTTCCAAAAAGACGAGCTTCCACCCAAAAGGTTGAATCACAATAGGGCACTGCGCATCACAGTGCAATACGAAGATAAGTTTATCGCCAGAGTCTTGATAGACGGAGGATCCAGCTCAACATTTGCCCATTGACAAAATTGAAGAAGTTAGGCAAAGGCCTACATGAGATACTACAGGGAACTACGAATGTGAAAGCATTTGACGGGTCTGAGAGGGCTACCATTGGAGAAACTAATTTCTGCCCCCAGATGGGTTCTACATGGTTTTGATATTGAGTTTCATGTACTGGACATATCTGCCTCCTACAATCTGCTGTTGGGAAGACCATGGATACACGCCGCTAGGGCTGTAACATCTACTTTACATCAGGGCGTGAAGTTCGAATGGAACCACCAGGAAATAATTATCCATGGAGATGGGAGCAACCCTATTTACACTAGTCAGACTATCCCGGTGATTAAAAATAGAAGAAGGTTAGGTGGAGAAACCTACCATCATATCAAGCGGGTCAACGTGATCGAGAAAAATAAGTGGTGGAGTAGCAAGATAGAAAGCATGCTAGCATGGAGAGGATATGAGACCGGCAAGGGGCTTGGTATGAATCTTCAGGGCATCTCCAAACAAATACATCCAAAGCGCCATGGTATCACTTTTGGGTTGGGATACCAATACACCTAGCAAGAATACATCACCACCATGGCGTGGTCCATACTATCTACTTGAGGAGCCTGTGCCACACCTGAATCAGACCTTCCATCAGGACGATATTATATGGGGATCATAGGAACAAGAAGCGTTAGTGGCATTAAGGAATTTGTTCTTAGAAGATGATGGCATGGATTGTTGTGTAATTGCCTAGAAGGAGGAGGAGGAAGGCCCTACTATCCAAGTTGTGAAGAGAGGAGCATTCCTCAAGAACTGGACTGTTAGACCGTCAAGGGCCCGACAATTCCCGAGGTAGCAAGGCTAAATAACATTGTTCACTTTTCTAAAAATATGATTTCCACTCTTGCACTTTTTCTTTTGTCCTAAATAATATTTTTCAATATTCCAAAAATGTTATTTAAATTATTTGAAAAATCACTTTTGTTTAACGCTTTCAATGAATTGATGTTTATTATTACCACGTTTCTTTCGTATCTTTATCCATACACTATTATTATTTCCTATCGATAATTGTGACATGTAATGAGACAACGCATAAAAATGATAGTAATTCAGAGGAAGAGGATGCAATACCCGAGGAGATCGTCAGAGAAGTAGACGACATAAATTGAACTACGCTCGACCTGATTCCATTTAAGAGGGGATACGTAGGCATCCTTGTGGGTTCGGTCACAATTCAATAAAATTTCAATTTTCCCCATCATCAGAAACTGGGGCGAAATTTTGAGGAGGACCCTCAAAATTTCGAAGCAAGTTCAACCATTCGCAGCATATAAAGCAGTCAGAAGCGTTATTCAGTTAATTCGGGAAGAATTTTGCGGAGACCTTTAAAATTGTACAGTAGAAGCAGTTGCAATGTCATTGATCGTGTCACAATAACTAGTTTATCTAACAATTTCTAAACTATATTTTACTATGTCTTCGAAAATTATGCATGCATGCGTTTGAACATAAACTCTACTTTAGCGAACACTACCCTGATAATTTGAACAGCGTCTTCAGGGAATGGAGAAAATCAAGCAAGCAGACGAAGGAACGAACCAACCTTCCCCTGCAGAACTCACGATTTTTCTTTGAATGCAAGAACAAGGAATATGCACACTTTGGAATCATAGTCTGCACAACAACAAGGATACCGAACTCATTTCCAGCTAAGAAATAGTATGCCATCATCTATTATTCGTTCATCGCATGAGACTAAGCTCTGTCTCAATCTTGCACGAGGCTAAGCCCTGCCTCACTATTTTCATAAGGCTAAGCTCTACCTTCCATCTACATGAGACTAAGCATTGTCTCAAAATTATATGTGGCTAAGCCCTGCCTCTGTATCTGCATAAGGCTAAGCATTGCCTTCTCTTTCCATGGGACTAAGCCCTGTCCCGAATCTTGCATGAGGCTAAGCCCTGCCTCCGTATCTGCATAAGGCTAAGCATTCCCTTCTCTTTGCATGGGACTAAGCCCTATCCCGAATCTTGCATGAGGCTAAGCCCTGCCTCTGTATCTGCATAAGGCTAAGCATTGCCTTCTCTTTGCATGGGACTAAGCCTTGTCCCGAATCTTGCATGAGGCTAAGCCTTGCCTTCATATCTGCATAAGGCTAAGCATTTCCTTCTCTTTTCATGGGGCTAAGCCGTGTCCCTAATCTTTGCACGAGGCTAAGAACTGTCGCTTTTGCATTGTCTCTCCTCTTTTCTCGGGCTATGATCTGCCCTAAACTTCATACAACACTAAGCCCTGTCTTGTCGCTTCTAGAATCATGTCTTTGCATCTCATGGGCTGAAGTATCGCCGACTTGTCCGAAGGCTTCATAGTTTGAAGGCACCATCCTCTTAGCCGGAAGATACCATGCCATGGCATGAGGATCTCTCGAACTTGCATATCATTATTCAAAGGCGTCATGGTTCGGAGGCACAATTTTCATGGCCTGAGAACATCATCTCATGACATGTGAATCCCTTACCACACAATTCATGCCCTGAGACATCATGGTCTAAAGACGTCATCTTCAACCGTCCGGAGACAATTCTCATGGTCTAAAGGAAATTTGCATCATGTTTAAATTTACACAAAATTGTACGTAAATGCTTGTAGTACATCTCTTATTTGCAGGTAACCTGATCAACACCATTACCCCGGCAGGAGAAGTCTCACTCCAGTCCCTTCATACTACTTCAAACTCGACCACTCACCGCAACCATTTCACCTATTCCAAAACCTTGTGTACGTTCTTGGGATAACTTCATTGGTATATTCCGCCGGTGAATCCAGAACTACACACGGCCCGATTCCTGTAAAATCACGGATATGTAGGCAGCTCAGAAACCAGAGTGCGGCCTATGCCTCTCAAATCACCATACTCGGTCAAAATTGGCCATCATATATTTACCCGATAACTCTTTCATCCTTCCCGGGTAAAGAGGGGCGGCTGTTGATACATAATTTTTCCTATATTATTTTTAAAATGCATATATAGCTTAAAAAAAATTCATGAGCATCAATTAATATTTTTTTATAATTTCAGCATTTTTCTAAGGATTTTTATTAATTTATCCCAATATTTTATTTATATAAATAATTACTAATTGCTGCACAAATGGTTTCATAATAATTTTATTGCTTAATTTTTATCATTTATATTTATACCAATCTTTAATTATTGCATGAATAGCCACATTTATATTTTTTGGGTCATAATTGCAATTACTTTGCAATAATAGCCCATGTCTGCATTATTACCTTATTTCGCCAGAAAATAGCTTTTATATTTTTATAATATCAAGTAGTTATGTTAAAATCATATTTTATGCATGAGAATCATTTTTATAAATTTTTTTAATTATTTTTATAAATTATTTTATTAATTAATTGGGTATTTAACAAATAGCCCCTTTGCATTCATTTTAATTTCGCACCTAACCTGATTATACCAGCCAAATTACATAAAATCCTAGAACAATCCGCCCCAGCCCAAATTAAATAACCTTTACCCGACCCAAAGCCTTCTCTAATCATGGTCGTTGATCTCTGAGATCAACGGTCCACATTACCCCTTTCCTTTGTTAATCTAACCCAAACCCTATCACCCTCATTTCACTTATTTCCGTCGTTCCTGAATCCCTACCTCCCCTCTTGTCTCTCAAACACTCACCCTAACCCTAGCCGCCGTCATCAGAAAACCCCTGTTCCATGGGATTTCTCTGTAATTTCCGGCCCCTGCCGGCCTCTCACCTCTTCTGGTTGTTCGATTATGTTGATTTATAGAAGAATATCGAAGAGATTCAACCCAGATTTTGTTCAAAACCGTTTCATAGGCCTATCTATGGCTATCAGGTTTGTGAGTATTATTTTCTCCGTGTTTATGACTCGAATCTATGATTTTAAATCATGTTCCTTTCATCTCTGTCATTTTTTTAAAACCCTAATCTTATACTACTTGAATCTGTTCAGATAGTTGTAGATCTGAGATATTCTTAAGTTATTTTACATTTTTCTTTAAAACTTCATGTGTTTTTCAGATAGTTGTAGATCTGAGATAGTTGTAGACTGCTTTTTTTAGCTTCTCTAAAAGATACGGTTTCATCCTTTTAATGTTTTTGCAAAATACCAAGTTTTTAAGTGTTTAACCATGATTCTCTTTACTTGCTCGACCGTTTCTTATGTCTATGACCTAAGCCTAGGGTTTTATGCTCATTTCATTAATCACTTCAATACTTTCCCGTTATTGTTTATCTCTGTCAATCCATATATATTGACTGATTTTATTTAGGGTTCGAATTATATTTTCCTATTAAAATTAGTGCTTCTCTGTGATTTTACTTATTTTCCTTATTTGTGACTTTAATTAGCACTACTTGCCCTAATTAGACTATTAGTCTGATTTTGGGATTTAATTGACTCCTATATGGTCAGTAATTGATTCACTTACCTTATTTGAATCCCAATTTGAGTCGTTAAGGGATTCTCCCCAATTTATGGGGTCCTTTCCGGATTCTTTTGTGTGAATTGATTGAGTTATTTTCTCAATTAACTGATTGATTACCTTGTTTTACGAACTCTTATTTATTGATCTTAATTAGTATAACTACTTCTGTGTAGTTAAATTCCTGTCTTTCATGTTTATTGATCCTAACCAGCATGTCTACCTCTGTCATTAGGTCCTATTCAACATGTTAGGTAATTTATCTGTCAACCTGCCTTTGCCTTCTTTATGTCTTTGTTAATTAGCTTGCCTTAACTCTCATGAAATTTTCTTGTCCAGCATGTCAATATGGTTCATATATTCTAGCAAGTTCTTATTTGATCCAGGATACTTATCCACTTGTTTCTCAACTAGCATGCCTTCATGTTTGTCCTGTTTTATGTATTCCTGACTTCTATGCTCCCAACCCATGCTACCTTTCTCTGTGTAGTTGTCTGATCTTTATTTTGACCCAAGCATGCTATATGTTCATCTAGTGATAAACCAAGTCAATCATAGGCAATGTGAAATCTTGTTCACAGTAACTGTGACCGTGTTCTATCTATTTGTTTGACTGCTGGAATCATTGCTTGAACTCAAAGTGCTGAAATGACTCCGTTTGTTCCTGTTTATTTCTAAAAAATCAAGTTGTTTTCTAAAAACTATCCTATTTTTATGTACTATTTTTAGCTCCTATTCTTAGACTTATAGGGTCCTGCCCCTCCTGTGTGAGCACTGCCTAGGAGTCTGTGAGACTCCTCCGAACCCTGACATGCTGGAGCTGGCTTTTTCCACACTTGTTCACAAAACTACTTCTTTAAAAGGGTTTCTGGTGTAAGAATTTCCCGGGGTACCTGAGGCCCTTGGGAACTTTGACACACCAGAAGACCATTTGGTATACTATGAGATACTGACACACTTCAGATTTGGTTGAAGGCCTGGATTTCCAGGTTTACTGTTAGGCCTATCCAGGCACCCTATAGCATAGTATTTTCATTTTGTAATAATAATTCATGTAAAAATAGATATTGGGGTTATTAGTAAAACTGGGAGGTACTTTTATGTATAACTTTGTGGGGATCAAGTAGAAATCATGCCCATAGGACTATTATGATTATCTATATGCATTACAAACCATGTCTATAGGACTTGTCTCATTTGCATTAGAAATCCTACTTTTAGGTCCTTTACCAATTCTGCATTAATAATCATGCTCTCAACCCATCATGTGTGCATTAAAAATCACGTCCCTAGGAATTCCCTTGTTGAATTTTCTTGAAAACTGGCTAACAACTTTATTCGCCTAGGTATCATGCTTATAGGAAGAACATATCAGTTTCATCACTTTGCCGTCATGCCTATAAGGAATAAGTATATAAACAGTTTGACACTTAAATATCATGTTTGTGGAGATAAATATGTAAAATCAATTTCTGTGTTTATATGTCCTGAAGTAATGCTTGTGATCATTTTCAATGCATAGACAACATGCCTATATGGTCTAAATAGATAAAAAACTGCCTGTTATAAATCAATCACTAGTTTATTATTATGGTATGATTCACGCTTAGATACTATGTCTATAGGATCCGGCCCAGTTATCACCTAGGCAGAACTGTAGGTTGATTAAATTCTGAAGTTTAAAACTGTGTTTGTTTGTCTACCTACAAACTGCCCAGATCCAGTAAGTAATAAAATCAGTAGGCAAACTGATTAGGTAGTCACTGCCTCGTCTTAATAAAACGCTGCGTATTCTGCTTTGTGCTCATCCAGATATCCTGCTATAGGATTTGAAATCATTTAAAAACTGTTGTTTGAGGCGTGCAATTGTTTGTTTACTTGTGGAGGTAAATCTGATCCCTTTAATTGTTCCTTATGTGATAGTCCAATTTGCTTTTGTTTGACGCCTAGTTTTCTCCTTTGAAGCACCATAGGTGAGTCTAGAACCACCTTAAATAGAGGCCCTAAGCACCTCCAGGGCCATAGGTAAAGGACGGGTAATGCACGCATAGGGTATGTACTCGACACTATTAGAAAGCTTAGATAATAATTAAGGGGAGGGCACTTTGGTAGTAAAGGAGATGATGATCTATGCGCTAATGCTACGCGTAACACCTCTATTTGAGGAAGGTTACCGAGTATTGCATAGAAGTGATCCTATAGGCTAATAAACCCGGAACCCCTTTAATTTTCGTTTTAAAGTAATCTCTATTTGTTTGTTTCATTTTCCTTTAAAGACTAGTTAACTTAAATTTAGTTTTTCTGGGACCCATCATTGTGGATCTCGAGGGGTTTCTAACACCTTCCCCTCAAGGTAATTTTGAGCCCTTACCAATCTCTAGTAAAGTAAACTGGTTTATGAGTTATTTGCTTTAGGTGACCCAACACACCTTAATCCGTTAGGTGGAGACTCTTCAAATTCCATACCCCTTCCCAAAAGGAAAGGAGTTGTCCCAAAAATGTCGAAAACCGATTTTGCGAGAAAAAGGGGTAACGGCAATCATCCTGCCGATCTCAAATACGCTCGAATAAGGAAGACCGAGCAACTGTATAAGCTAGAACATGGTTGGGCGAAATATCCAACCTCACATACTGATTAGCCAACGTTAGAATGTCTGAAACTAACAGTACCTCTCCCACTGGAATAAATGCAAGGCTGCCCATACTCACTGCCTTCCTACTCAATGCATCGGCTACCATATTGGCCTTTCCCGGATGATACAATATAGTGACTTCATAATCTTTCAATAGCTCTAACAATCTCCTTTGTCTCAAATTAAGATCTTTTTGATTGAACAAGTACTGGAGGCTACGATGATCCGTGTAAACCTCACATGGCACGCCATAAAGATAGTGCCTCCATATTTTCAATGCGTAAACAATGGCTGCCAACTCTAAATCATGGACATGATAATTCTTCTCGTGAACCTTTAACTGCCAAGACACATATGCTATCACCCTGCCCTTTTGCATCAATATCGCTCCCAACCCAACACGGGAAGCATCACAATATACCGTGAAAGATCCTGAACCTGAGGGTAAAACAAATACCGGTGCTGAAGTCAAGACTGTCTTGAGCTTCTGGAAGCTCGCCACACACTCATCCGACCATTTAAATGGGGCACCCTTCTAAGTAAATCTCTTAATCAAGGTTGCTATAGACGAGAACCCCTCCACAAAACGACGGTAGTATCCCGTCAAACCCAAGAAGCTCCTGATTTCTGTGGATGAGGTGGGTCTAGGCCAGTTCTTGACTGCCTCTATCTTCTTAGAATGTACCTGAATACCCTCTGCTGATACGATGTGATCCAATAAAGCTACTGAATCTAACCAGAATTCACACTTTGAAAATTTTGCATACAACTGATTATCCCTCAAATTCTGGAGTGCTATACAGAGGTGCTTCTCATGCTCCTCCCGACTGCGGGAGTATATAAGAATATTGTCAATGAACACAATTACGAAGGAATCAAGATAAGGATTGAAAACTCGATTCATCAAATCCATAAAGGTTGTTGGGGCATTAGTCAAGCCAAAAGACATCATCAAAAATTCATAGTGCCCATACCTTGTCCGAAAGGATGTTTTAGGAACATCGGACGCCCTAATCTTCAACTGATAGTAGCCCGATCATAGATCAATTTTCGAAAACACACTGGCACCCTGAAGCTGATCAAATAAATCATCAATTCTCAGCAATAGATAGTTATTTTTGACAGTAAATTTATTCAACTGCCGGCAGTATCTATACACATTCTCATCGATCCATCCTTATTCTTTACAAACAAAATCAGTGCACCCCAAAGGTGAGACACTAGGCCTGACGAAAAGATTATCAAGAAGGTCTTGCAACTGCTCTTTCAATTCTTTCAATTCTGGTGGGGCCATCCGGTATGGAGGAATAGAAATGGGATGAGTGCCCGGAGCAAAATCAATACAAAAATTGATATCCTTGTGGGGTGGCTTCCCCGACAGGTCTGCAGGAAACAATTCGGGAAACTCCTGAATAATAGGCACCAACTCTATTGAAGAAACCTTGGCATCAGAATCACGGATATGAGCCAAATAAGACAAACATCCATTCTCAACCATGCAACGAGCCTTGGCATAAGAAATCACTCTATAGGGAGAATGAACAAGAGTCCCTTTCCATTCTAACCGAGGAAATCCCGGCAAAGCTAAAGTAAATATCTTGGCGTGACAATCCAAGATTGCATAATAAGGTGGCAACCAATCCATGCCCAATATGGCATCAAAATCGACCATGTCAATAAGCAACATGTTTACACTAGTTTCAAGACCCTCAATAATGATTACGCACAAACGATACACACGATCTACAACAATAGCATCCCCCACCGGTGTAGACACATAAACAGGGACACTCAAAGAATCACGGGGCACAACCAAATACAAGGCAAAATAGGATGACACATAAGAATAAGTAGACCCCTGATCAAATAAAACTGAAGCATCTTTATTGCAAACTGAAATGGTACATGTGATAACAACATCAAAGAACTTCGCCTTGGGTCTGGCTAGAAATGTATGTAATCGGGGCTGGACCCCACCACCCTGAACTGCGTCACCGGGAGGATGCCTGACAGGTGGTCCTCTACCTCTAACGGGCTGGCCACCACCTCTAGCGTGCTGGCCTCCACGTCTAGCATGCTGACCTCCCCCTCTAACATTCTGACCTCTACCTCTGAGTACCTGACCCCTATCCCTGGCTGGCTAGGATGGTGGTGCTGTAGCTTGTGCCGAAACTATAGCACAAGAATTCTGGTACTGAGGCTGATTACCAAAATATTTCGGACAAGATCTTCGAATGTACCCATACTCACCACACTCATAACACCCATCATGATACAGAGGCTGACCCTGACAAACCGACTGACCACGATAATAACTCTGAAGAGGAGGTGCTCTGATAGGGGTTGGCTGATCAGAATAAGGCAAGTAAGAGCCACGACCACCTGAGGCACCATGAGCCGTCTGAAGTTCTAAATTAAATGACTTGGAAGAATGGCCTCTACCCTGAGTTTCTCTACCTCCAGACGAGGCACTGCTGAATCTACCGAAATGGCGAGGTCTCTTGTCTGACCCCTTACCTCCCATCCCGAGAACCATCTCAACTCTACTGGCCACATTGGCTGCATCCTGAAATGAAATCTCAGTACCTGTCTCCTTAGCCATCTGCAACCTGATCGGATGGGCAAGGCCCTCAATAAATCTCCTAACCTTCTCCCTCTTTGTGGGTAATAAAATTATAGCATGCCGAGCAAAATTCACAATACCTTTCTCATACTGGGTAACTGCATGACCCCCTACTGAAGACGGTCAAACTGAAGACGTTTCTCTTCTTTAGTAGTGATAGGCAAAAATTTCTCCAAAAAGAGGTGAGAAAAATGATCCCAAGTCAGAGCGGGTGATCCAGATGGTCTAGTCAACAAATAATCCCTCCTCCATTTCTTGGCGGAACCAATCATCTGAAACGCCACGAAGTCGACCCCATTGGTCTTCCAAATACCCATATTACGAAGAACCTCATGACAACTATCCAGATATTCCTGAGGATCCTCTGAAGTAGCACCATTGAAGTGAACAGGGAAAAGCTTGATGAACCTGTCCAATCTCCACAAAGCATCGGAAGTCATAGCTGCCCCCTCAGTAATCGGGGCTGCAGCAACTGTCTGAACTACCGCAGCTGGGTTAGCTGCTCATGTCTGTATATGAGGTGTAGTCTGATCAGGAGTGTGGGTAACAAGAGTCTAGACCCCTCCTCCAGTTTGAGATACGACTGCTACAATAGGGAGTGCTCCAGTCTGGGCTACACTCTCCAAAAATCCCACTAATCGGACCAAAGCATCCCGAAGCACCGGGGTAGCAATGAACCCCTTTGGTACCTGAGCTGGTCTATCTCGGAAAGTTAGAGCTGGAGCCCCCCCATTAATCTCAATCTGGGGCTCCGCAGCTGGGGCTACAGTATGAGCAATGATTCAGTCCTGCCCCTGCCTCGACCTCTGACGCGGCCTCGGCTTCTGCCCGTAATAGGATCTGCTGCTGCTGGAAGACCAGATTGTTGGTCAGCGAAAGAAGAAGCACATGTTCTCACCATCTGCAAGGGAATAGAAGAGCTCAATCAGTATTTGAGATACCAAGAATTGCACGACATAGTAGAAATAAAAACTGAGTTTGTTCCTAACTTCATAGCCTCTGAGAGATAAGTACAGACGTCTCCACACCGATCCTTCAGACTCTACTAATCTTGTTCATGAATTGTGAGACCTATGCAACCTAGTGCTCTGATACCAACTTGTCACGACCAACATTCCCAACCCAAGGGATCGTGATGGCGCCTAACACCACACTTGCTAGAAAAGCCAATGTTAGAACTTGATTAGCCATTTTCCTTTGAATAATTACTTAACCACGTTGAGACAATTTAAAATAAATTAAATCTAATAATTTATAATAAATGTAATCAGGAATAATATTTGATATGTTGAAACGAACCACGAACTTAAACCAACTATATAACTACCTAGGGTCTGGTGCAACAATTCACGAACTACTAAGGAGTACTACAAATAATGGGCTGGAAGAATTATATATCTGTTTTTGAATGTAATAAAACAGTTTCTATAAAATTAAGAGAAGACTCCAGGAATCTGCGGACGCCAGCAAATCTACCTTGTGTCTCTGAACAATGGTGTCAGCTACAAAATTATCCTAACTCTGTCCATTACCTGGATCTGCACAAAAGAGTGCAAAATGTAGTATCAGTACAATAGACCCCATGTACTGAGTAAGTGCCGAGCCTAACCTCGACGAAGTTGTGACGAGGCTACAGCGGAGCATTAACAATTTAACCTGTGCACAATATACAATAAAGCAAGAAGGAAATAATAATAATAATAAACTAAATAACCAGTAAATAAAAACAACTCGGATAACTCTTTTCAGGTATCGGCTATAATCAACTTCTCAACATTTCCAAGTTACAATTAAAATCACAGTAAAAATCAGAGTATGAAAAACTTTTTAATAAAACCGGAGTTTTCCAAATCCTTATTTTTGAAAATCAGTAAAACATAAATATTCTCCCTTATCGCTCCTTGTTGCGACGTGCAACACGCTCCCACCTGTCCACCCTTATTGCTCCTCACTATATATATCACCCTTATTTCTCATGTTGCCGCGTGCAACCTGATCCCATCTGTCCACCCTTATCACTCCTTGTCACAAATAAACCAACCGGAATAAACCAACCGGAATATATATATTAAAAACATTGTCAACTAGCTCACCCTTTTATGTATCATAATGAAGCCAAAGGAACAACCTACATTTCCAAAATGCTTGAAACAATACTTAACAACAGTTAACGAAACCAAATAGGCATGTAAACATCAATGATCATGAACAATTAAGCCAGGGATCAATTAAATTGGAAACAAGGAAGGGACCATGTTCAGCAATAATTTACTGGTGCATAGATACTGGTCACCTCACCTATACACCACGCACATGCAAATTCACATAGAATTTAAGTGGGGATTCCTATTCCGTCAAGTCAAGGTTAAACCAAGAACTTATCTCAAATTCGCAGGCCACTCACTGCTCAATTATCGCTTTTTCTTTTGAATTTGCCTCTAACCCGCTCAAATATAATCATAATTAGTTTAATATAATTAATTTATGCTAAAGGAACTGACTTTACTGAAAAATCATTGTTTTTCTAAGTTTTCTCAAAAAAAATTAAAACCCGACCCCAGGCCCGCTTGGTCGAAACTCGGGGTTCGGACCAAATTCCGTTTACCCATTCACCCCCGAGCCCGAATATGTAATTATTTTCGAAATTAGACCCCAATTCAAGGTCAAAATTCTCTAATTCTAACCAAACCCCCCAATTTCTACCATGAAAATTCTTGATTTTTGATTGAAAAGTAATGAAAAACATTGGGTAATTGAATAAGAATAGTTTAGAATTGTTTACTAACGCTTTGGGGATGAATTTGGGTGAAGGAAATCCCCTCTTGGTCTTTGTAGTTAGAAAAAATATGAAGATAGAGGTTCTTCCCATTTTTAGAACATGGTTTATATGACAGGGCAGGCCTTCATCGCGGTCGCGATGGACCTGCCGCGTTCGCGATGGGTCAGGACTGTTGGCCTTCGCGTTCGCGTGAGGACGAATGCGTTTGTGTAGTATTAGGCATAGTGGCCTCCATGTTTGGGACCAGATGGACACGTTCACATAGTACAAAATGCCTAGTGCATATACTCTACGCGTTCGTGAGTGGAGTAATGTGAACGTGAAGAAAAAATTTATTGTGCACGAGAACAACAAAAACAATAGAGAATTCTAAGTTTAAACATCCCGTAGCCTACCGAAACTCATCCGAGCCCTCGGGGCTCTAAACTACACATGCACGCAAGTCTAAAAATATCATACTGACTTGCTTGTGCGATCAAATCATGAAAATACATCTAAAACTATGAATTTAACCTCAAAACTCATCATTTTTCTCAAGAAGACTTAACTTTCACTTCTCAACCGGACGTCCGAATCACGTCAAATGAACTTCGGTTCTTACCAAATTTTACAAATAGGACTTAAATATCATAAGAAACTATACCAGGTTCCGGAACCAAAATACGGGCCTGATACCAGTGAGTTCAAATATTAATTCATTTATTTATTTCCTTAAAAATCCAGCGTAACAATTTTCTTCAAAAATTGATTTCTAAAGCTAGAGACCTCGGAATACAATTCAGGCCTATGCTCAAGTCCCATATTTTACTGCGTACCTCCCGGGATCATCGAAATACGGATCCGGGTCTGTTCACTCAAAATGTTGAATCAAGTCAACTAAAACCAAATTTTAAATTCAAAAAAATATTATTTCCGGTTTCACGCCCGAACTGCGCATGCAAATCGAGGTAAAGAAAATTAATCTTTTTAAGACTAATGAGCGTGGAATGGAGTCTTAATTTATAAGATGACCCTTTGGGTAATCATAGATAAGGAGGAGTGCAAAGCACGGAGGATCATGCCGTGCATGATCCAAATATATTCTATTGTGAGGAAGAGTGAAAAGCACAAAGGGTGATGTCGTGCCTGAATGAAATACATTGTGAGAGTAAAAGCACGAAGGGTGATGCCGTGTATGCTTATTTATGATATGGGGATGATGAGAGTAAAATCTCGAAGGGCGGTGTTGTGCGAGTTCCTTTTCTATTCTTATTGCTTTAAATTATTGTTGATTACTATTTATTGTTCTCTTGTTGTTTTCTCATTATTTATGTTGAATTCCCCATAGCATGGTCCCCTCCCATTATTGGATATAATGTTAACTCTTTAATTGCTATTGTTGCTGCTAGTATGTTTATACATGTCCAGGTTTTATATGGTGTCCTGTCCTAGCCTTGCCACTACTTCACCGAGGTTAGGATCGACACTTATTCAGTATATGGGGTTGGTTGTACCTATATTACAATCTGTACTTCTTGTGCAGATCTAAGTACCAATCAAAGATGATTCTTTGAGCATAGCTGAGTTTTTACGCGGAGACACGAGGTAGATCTGTTGGCGTCTGCAGATTCCTGGAGTCTTCCCTTATTTATTTAGATACTTTATTTCATTCAAAACATAGACATATTTCTTTCAACCCATTTAATTGTAGTACTCTTTAGTAGTTCGTGAATTGTGACACCAGACCCTGGGTAGCTACATATTTTAGTATTAGTTCGTGGTTCGTATTATTATTTCAAATGTTATTAATGGAGTCGCTTACTTGGAATTATCAGATTTCCTATTTATTTTAAATTGTTTTATTGTGTTAAGTAAATTTTTAAAGAAAGTGGTTAGTGAACTAGTAACATTGGCTTGCCTAGCAAGTATTGTGTTAGGTGCCATCACGATCTCGTGGTTTGGGAATTTTGGTCGTGACAAGAATAAAGTTTGCTATGAAAAATATTCTTTCAAATGAAAAGTGGTGACGTGAACATGGGGAAAATGTGGGAAAATGAGAATTGTAGGGTTAGGATTTGAGGTGGTTTGGAGTGGTGGCCTCCGGTTAGAAGGTGGGGAATTTAGGGGAGACTACGATTTTCTTGAGAGAGAAGGGGGAAGATGGGAAATGGAAAAGGTCTCTAGGGTTATGAGGGGAGTTGGTCCGACACTTACAAAGAGGGAAGGTGATTAGTTCATGGCCGTTGGATCAGGTAAAATCAAGGGTGGGATTGTTTGAGGCAAAACAAAGTCGTTTAGTTTATTGAGGAGGGTTGGAACGGTTTAGCTTTTAAAAGGAATTGGGCTTGGGCGCATGTGGAGAAGGAATTGGGATTGGAATCAAAACCCAGTCCGATTTAAACTCAAGTAACCTTCCCCCATTTTCTTTCTTCGCTTCTCTTCCTTTTGGGTTTTAATTAAAATCCTAACCTAAAATAAATTTTCAAAATTAAACCTAGTTTAACTAATTAAATAACTTAACACTAATGAAAGGAAGTTATTTAAAACTAAAAGCTAAAATGTACACATGACTATCATATTTTTTGTGATTTAGCTAAATAATGTAATTAATTCATGTAATTAAATCCTAAATGAAATTAAGATCGAAAATGCTACGCAATGAAACATTGAACATTTTTTAAATGTTTTTCTATGATTTTAAGATGTTAAACATGCATAAAAAAATTAACTAAATGCAAAAAAATTATTAAAAGTTACTAAAAATTCTATGAAAATTAAAAATAATTAGGAAAACATCTATTTGTTGATTTTTGTAGGAGTATTTTCATCGGGCAAAAATTACGTGCTCACAGATGACCCTCTTCGCTTAGAACCATGAAGAGTTTTCAGGAAAAGATAAAGTGAGCAATTACGAGCAAATTTTGCCCGTTTGACACTCCATTCGAAAGTATTTTAAAAATATTTGACCGAACCTTGCGTCGAAGGTTGCCTACATATCCTTGGCTATAAATGAATCAGGTCAGTGTAGTTCAAGAATTTTGGTAGCTGAGAGTACCGAGAAGCTGTGATTTCACTATTGTTGCTGCCGTTACTGCTTGCTGAACTCCTTATTACACCAAAATCAAAATGAAAAGAAACTAAACAAGCCTACCAATTATGAGTTACAAGATTCGTATATATAAGTCTCTCGAAACTTGATCTTGAATCTTCTACAGTCCTATTATGCATCTCAAACTGTCGATTCGCATTCTTAAGGCGAGCTTCGGCTACTTCTAACATGAATTGACCCTATTCTTCTGGCGGGCTCCTACTACTGACTTACAACTTGAAATGAGTTCTAAAATGACTTCCCTTGTTCTCTAGGTGGGCGCCTGCTAATAACTTGAAACTTGGAATAACTCTGAATGAAAGCCCTCGTTCTCCAGGTAGGCGCCTGCTACAGACTTACTATCTTGAAATTTGATATAACAGTGAAAAGAATTCCCTTATTTTCGAGGTGGGTGCATAAAACCGACTTGAAATTTGAAATAACTATGAAAAGAATTCCTTCGGTTTACCAGGTGGGTGCCTGCAACTGACTTGAACTTTGAAATAACTCCGAAAAGAATTCCCTCGTTCTCCAGGTGGGTGCCTGCTACTGGCTTGAAGTCTGAAATAACTCTGAAAAGAATTCCCTCGTTCTCCAGGTGGGTGCCTTCTACTCACTTGAAATCTGAAATAACTCTGAAAAGAAATCCCTAGTTCTCCAGGTGGGTGCCTACAACTGACTTGAAATTTGAAATAACTATGAAAAGAATTCCCTCATTCTCCAGGTGGGTGCCTGCTACTGACTTGAAGTCTGAAATAACTCTGAAAAGAATTCCCTCGTTCTCCAGGTGGGTGCCTTCTACTTACTTGAAATCTGAAATAACTCTGAAAAGAAATCCCTAGTTCTCCAGGTGGGTGCCTACAACTGACTTGAAATTTGAAATAACTATGAAAATAATTCCCTCATTCTCCAGGTAGGCGCCTGCTACTGACTTGAAATCTGAAGTAACTCTGAAAAGAATTCACTCATTTTCCTTGTGGGTGCTTGCAGTTGTCTTGAAATTTGAAATAACTCTTAAAAGAATTCCTTCGTTCTCCAGGTGGGTACCTGCTACTGACTTGAAATCTGAAATAACTCTGAAAAGGATTCCCCTGTTTTCAGGTGGGTGCCTACAACTGACTTGAAATTTGAAATAGCTCCGAAAAGAATTCCCCTGTTCTCCAGGTGGGTGCCTACTACTGACTTGAAATATGAAATAATTTTGAAAAATTCCCTCATTTTCTAGGTGGGTGCATGTAAATAACTTAAAATTTGATATAACTCTAAAAGAATTCCCTCGTTCTCCAGGTGGGCGCCTGCTACTAACTTGAAATCTGAAATAACTCTAAAAAGGATTTCCTCATTTTCGGGGTGGGTGCCTGCAACTGACATGAAATTTGAAATAACTCTAAAAAGAATTCCCTTGTTCTGCAGGTGGTGCCTGCTACTGACTTAAAATCTGAAATAAATTTGAAAAAGGATTTCCTCGTTTTCCAGGTTGGTGCCTGTAACTGACTTGAAATTTGAAATAACACTGAAAAGAATTCCCTCGTTCTCGAGGTGGGCACCTGCTATTGATTTGAAATTTTTAAATAAATCTGAAAAGAATTCCCTCTCTTTCTAGGTGGGTGTCACACCCAAAACATAGGGGGATGAGACCGGCACCCGGTGCCTCACCTAACTTTACCTACCAACTTGCGACTAAGGGATGCTGAACATATAATGTCATACGTTGGACATGGGTCACATTGCAAGACAATTGCGAATGCTGACTAAACATCAATATAAAGATGGGCCGACAAGGCCGTAATAACTACCACGACTGGCAAACAAACAAAATATACTAAAAGGCCTACAAGCCCAACATGCTACACTAACTGAAAGGATATGTTTACAAGCCTCTACTTGTCACGCCCCAAAACTGAGGAACGGGACCGGCACCCAACAAGATGATCCTAGTCAAGCGGACCTGGATTGTATTTCCTGCCCCACACGTTACTCCGTGTTTACAATATACATTATTCCACATGAATTAGCAGTTTAGAGTTTAAGCATGAATTTACCATATCAGTTCATTTCATCCTTTAACCTTTCAACATTTGGTAATCACAAAACATACAATAATTTCCGATTCGGACCATGATTACTAGTAAACACAATTACTGCCCAACATGCATATATGTACAAACCACATCATGTCTACGGAGCCTCTAAGAGTACTAAGAGTTCTAATAACACTTTCCGGCAACAAGTTGTTGGTTATACCTTAGAAGACATAACATATACAAAAGAGATGATATAGACTACACACGGCCCAGAGAGGAAATGGGGCTCACCGAATCTGCTGAAGGAACGAAAGGGAGGCACCACTATCGGCGGTCTGAGCTCCCTACTGTGAAACCACCTACATCGATATAAAAGATGTAGCGCCCCCGGAAAAAGGGACGTTAGTACCTTTTAATAGTACTAGTATGTATGAACAAAGTTTATTCTAAGTAAAATCAAACAGTACCCAATTGGAAGACAGTCAGGGTAACCATACAAGTACCACACAGATATGCATAAAATTGCAAATGAAGATTCCACAGTTACTCATTTCAATTGTTCATTTGTGGTGGCACACAACCCGATCCCACCGTACATTCACATTTCACCTTTATTAACTCTCCACCATTATTACTTCGTGTTGTAGCGCGCAACCTAATCCCACCGTACAATCAAATTTCACCCTTCTTACCTCTCCACCCTTATTAGTTCATGGTGTGGCGCGCAACCCGATCCCATTGTACATTCACATTTCACCCTTATTACCTCTCCACCCTTATTACTTCGTGTTGCAGTACGTAACCCGATCGCACAGTACAATCATATTTGATAGCAATAATAACCAACAATTATATCAGAGGGATTTTCATTATCAAGAACATAAGTTCATATCAACTAACAACTATATGAAGTCAAGGCACAATAATCCTTACTAAAATTAATTCATATATGGTTTTGCCATCATTATTTAACTCAATTAAATAAATCCACAGTTTCTTTTCATCCTTTGCCACACTCGGCCCTTAGCAATTAGATACCTTCTCACATTAGGGTACGTTAACATTATTTCATTTAGTAGCACATACTGCCATATTGACATATTCGAACATTTAATGAACTTTACACATGATAGGATAAGCACAAATAATCGCCCTTCACAATCGCAATTAGCATGGTAATCGACTAAGAAATTCAGAGAACAAAATCTTACACCTCGACACAACAGGACAATTCACATATGCTCAAGAAAGAATTTCATACCGAGTGCTCGGACACCAGGAAGATGATTCTACAAAGATTAAAGTTAGCCATACATACCTTGAATCGGAATCCCCTTTAATTTTTTAATCAAAAATCACCGGGCCGTCAAGCACCGTCAATCAATTCCACAATGTGACATATTTCACTTAGAATTAGGAACCATAAACATAACTCGAACTCATTTAGGCATTTTATCGAACGCTATGTGACCCCTTAGATTACTAACCCTCCTTTTGTGAATAATTACCCAAACTCGTTTCCCTTTACTAGATTAGGGAGTTTAACTTACATGCATGCAAGGTATCGACTTTTATCTCTAATAATAAATTTATGTGTTCTACCCCTTTTTAGCCAAAACCGGAGAATTAAAAGGAAATGGGGTGGGGACTCACCTCTTGGAGTGAAGAAGATGACAATTACTCAATAACTTCCAAGCCCGAGTAATAGTGACTAATCAATTTTGGGTGAAGATGGAACCTTCTCTCTCAAGAACTCTCTATTCCCTCTCTCTATTTTCTTTAGAAAAACGTTAAAATGGAAGGGGGTAAGTGTTTTGATGAACTGGGGGTTGGGTATTAAAATTAGAATTTTAAAAGTCCCAAAGCAAAAATGCGGTCAGGAATGCGATCCCATTCCTGCTATGCAGTCCGCATTCCTGTCGCCTAAATGGCCATCAAATGGGCCAAAAAGAAATCGGACATCCCAGGTATTTAACCGTATGCGGTTCGGCATACCTGTTATGCGATCGCATAGTGCGTCGCATAACCTCCTCCGCAAAAATGGAGGTCCAAGAATGCGACAGCTCTGCGGTCTACATTCCCAAAATGCGATAGCATCTTGGGCTGCATAGTTGTTCTCAAATTTGACAGCAGACTGTCAATGTATGCGACCACTATGCGGTCCGCATACCTGTTATGCAATCGCATAGTGCGTCACATAAAAACACAACTCTGGAAAATTTTATCTTTTAAGTCCCGGGGTACTTTTTACTCAAAAATGGTCCGTTTTAAGAATTTCTACAGTTGCAACAACACGGGGACCTATTTTGGCATTATTTTTAGCCATGAAATTTTACAGGTCTTTACATTCTGCCCCACTTAAAATCATTTGTCCTCGAATGAGGATCGGGGAATCACTAGAGTAGGAAAAACACAAAATAAACCAACCCCCAAATTTTCACTAACTTCGATAATTTCTTGAAATTTTGCTAGAGTTTCCTTTGAATATAGGCATATCCACCTGTCAGAGAGCCCCTGAGACACATGTTTAACCAATTCCACATATTACTAGTCACTCCATCAACTCACATATAATTGGGTTACCTCAACAAGTCGTATGCAGTTCAATTACTTCAACATGCTATACCTATTTCAGTTAACACCAAAAACATGCATATCATTTAACTATGACCTGAATTGCATATAATTTATCTTACTTCAAAGAGTTGCACATTACCAAAATAATCACAACATACACAAATATGGCACAACTTGAGAAGTTACAATAGTAGGGCAATTAAGGGGGGGAGGGGGGGAATGGGGTGCTTTTGCACAAAATTTGACACAACATATAATTTCTTATGAATGACAATTTTCAAACCATTACCGGACTTATTCAAACAGATGGGGATATTTCTCTTTCATTTAATTTTCCGCTTCCCATGTGGCTTCCTCGACTTGTTGACTTAGCCATAACACTTTAACAGAAGCAATCTCTTTGTTCCAAAATCTACGGACTTTCCTATCAAAGAATAGCAACCGTAATCTCTTCATATGACAATCCTTCATTAATTTCAATCGTCTCGACCGACACAATGGCGGATGGATCCCCAATCACCTTCTTCAACATGGACACATGGAACACCGGGTGCACTAATGACATTTCAGGGGGGTAATTCTAGTCTATAAGCCGCATGTCCTATCCTTTGAGCAATCCGATATGGCCCGACATACCTAGGGCTCAATTTCCCTTTCTTCCCAAATCGCATTACTCCCTTCATGGGAGATATCTTCAAGAACACCCAATCATCTACTTGAAACTCCAAATCCCTACGACGAACGTCCACATAGGATTTCTGGCGACTTTGAGCTATTTCATCCTCTCCTGAATGACTCTAACTTTTTCCATAGCCTGCTGCACGAGATCAGGCCCTATAAATTCTACTTCACCAACTTCGAACCATCCAATCGTAGATCTACACATTCTTCCGTATAATGCCTCAAATGGGGCCACCTGAATATTAGCGTGGAAGCTGTTATTGCAAGCAAACTCTATAAGTGGCAAGTGATCATCCCAGCTACCCTTGAAATCTAAAACGCATGCTCGTAACATATCTTTAAGTGTTTGAATAGTCTGCTCCTCCTGAACGTCCGTCTGTGGGTGGAAAGTTTTGCTGGGATTTACCTGAATACCCAGACGTTGCTGAAATTTCCTCCAAAAGTTAGCTGTGAACTGGGCCCCTCGATCCGAGATAATATAAACTAGAGTTTAATGGAGTCTGACTATTTCCTTGATATATAACTGAGCGTACTGCTCTGCAGTATTGGTGGACTTGACTGGCAAGAAGTGAGCTGATTTCGTGAGTCGATCCACTATAACCCAAATTGAGTCGAACTTACGCTGAGTGCGGGGTAACCCTACCACAAAGTACATACTGATCATCTTCCATTTCCACATTGATATTTCCATAAGCTGCGTCAACCCACCGGGCCTCTGATGCTCGTCCTTCTCTTCCTGACAATTTGGGCACCTAGCCACAAAGTCTGCCACACCCCTCTTCATACCATTCCACCAATAAATCTCTTTGAGATCATGATACATCTTCGTAGAACCTGGGTGTACTGAATACCTGGAATGGTGAACCTCTGCCATTACCCTTTCCCGAAGATCATCCACGTCCGGAACATATAACCTCCCTTGGCACCGCAAAAAACCGTCATCATTGCCAAGCAAAAATGCCGAGGTCTTGTGATTCAGGATTGCCTCTCTCAGCTGTACCAATGCTGGATCTCTGAATTGCTTTTCCTTGACTTCACTTACAAATGAAGATTCTGCTCCATTACGCACCACGACATCACCTTCGTCTGAAGTCGAAAGACAGACCCCCAGACTAGCCAACTGATAAACCTCCCGAGCCAAAGACCTTTGATCTGCTTCCAGACGAGCCAAGCTACCCATGGACTTCCGACTAAGGGCGTCAGCCACCATATTCGCTTTCCCCGAATGGTACAAAATATTCATTTCATAACCCTTGAGTAACTCCAACCATCTTCGCTATCTTAAGTTTAACTCCTTCTGCTTGAATAAGTATTGAAGACTCTTGTAGTCTGTGAACACATCCACATGGACCCCATAAAGATAATGCCGCCAGATCTTCAGTGCAAACACAACCGCTACGAGCTCCAAATCATGCGTCAGATAATTCTTCTCGTGATTCTTGAGTTGCGTAAAAGCATACACTATAACCTTCCTGCACTGCATCAACTCACACCCCAAACCAACCCTTGAAGAACCACAATAAACCACAAATCCCTCTGTACCCTCTGGCAACGTCAACACCGGCACTGAAGTCAATCTCAATTTCAGTTCGTGAAAACTCTTTTCACAAGCATCGGACCACTGGAACTTTACTGTCTTCTACGTCAACTTAGTCAGTGGGGAGGCAAGATTAGAGAATCCCTCCACAAATCTTCGATAATACCCAGCTAGACCCAAGAAACTGCGAATCTCTGTTGGGGTCGTGGGTCTAGGCTAATCCTTCACTGCTGCGATATTTTGGGGATCAACGTGAATCCCTTCCCTGGAAGCAACACGGCCCAAAAAGGTGATCAATTCTAGCAAAAACTCACATTTTGAAAACATCGCATACAACTGGTGCAAATGAACTGCCCAGAGGTGATTAGCATGATCTTGCTGACTCCGCGAATAAACAAGGATGTATTCAATGAAGAGAATCATGAAGGAGTCAAGAAGCGGTTTGAAAACCCGATTCATAAGATCCATAAAAGATGGTGGGGCATTGGTTAGCCCAAAAGATTTTACCCGAAATTCGAAGTGCACATAATGGGTCCTGAAGGCGGTCTTAGGGATGTCCTTCTCCCCGATCTTCAATTGGTGATACCCGGATCGTAAATCAATCTTTGAGAAGAATCTAGCACCTTGCAACTGGTCGAACAATTCATCTATCCGAGCCAATGGATAATTTTTTTTGATAGTGACCTTGTTTAGCTGCCGATAATTAATACACATCCGACGCGATCCATCCTTCTTCCTGAAAAAAAGAACCGGTGCACCCCAAGGCGATACACTTGGCCGAATGAATCCCTTTTCCAATAGATCTTTCAATTGTGCTTTCAACTCTCTCAGTTTCGCTGGTGCCATCCTGTAGGGTGAAATAGATATTGGCTGCATATCTAGAAATACATCAATCCCGAATTCAATATCTCTATCTAGCGGAACTCCAGGAAGCTCATCCAGAAATACTTCTAGATACTCATTCACAACCAGCACGGACTCGGGAGCAGGAACCTTTGAAGTGGTGTCCGCAACCCGGACCAAATTGTAGATAAACCCCTTCTTGATCATTTTTGAGGCCTTGAGGTAGGAAATAAACCTACCCCTAACTGGTTCGTTAGAAAACTAAAGCCTCATAATTCTGGTTCGGCAATCGAGTTTAGCAAAGCACGAGTAGAGCCAGTCCATTCCCATGATAACATCAAAATCCACCATTCGTTGCTCAATAAGATCCGCCGTGGTATCCCGACCACACACCATGATGACAAAATTCCTATAGACTCGCGCGGCCGTAATATAATCACCAACCGGACTCGACAGAGAGAACGACTCATGAAGTAGTTCGGGTTATATTCCAAAACTTCATATGGCGACCCAGGATCAATAAGAGTATAAACATCATGCATTTGGACAGTCAGAATACCTGTGATTACATTTTGGGAAGCCCCCGCACTCTGGCGACCACTCAAAGCATAGAACCAACTGGGTCCCCCTCTACCCCGTGCTCCACCTCTAGCTGCACCACGCTCTGCTGGAGCTGGAGGGCATGCTTAATATGTAGCAGTTCAAGAGATGGATGGCTGAGCAGTACCCCTACCCGCGCCCTAACTGGGTGCGCAACAATCTCGCTGGATAGGGCTTCTCTCTCCAAGTAACAAGGCTCAAAATGAAACCTCCCACACTTAGGGTATGGGGACCTCCGCTGCTGCTGGAACCTTCCACCTGAACGACCTGACTAATGGAACCTCCTACTATCTGAACCTGGTCCAAAGAGACCTCCCTGCTGATAATTGTGCCCTGATGATGGGGAACTTGCTGAGGACTGAGCATATGACTGGGATGGCCCTGATGACTCTCTCCCAAGGGCTGATCTCCCACCTGTAACTGAACTCCCAGGGTTTCCCGTTGACCGGGACCTACTACCACTCTCTCTCTGCATCCTTATCTTCAACTTCCGAGCCTTTATAGCCTGGGCGAATCCTACGATCTTCCCATAATTCATATCCAAATGCAAGCCAGCTATAGCAGCTTCATTAACAACCAAGGGACCAAGGCTCTGAACAAACCATCGAATTCTAGCCTCCATATTCGGCATCATGTGGATGACATATTTGGACAGGCGCTCGAACTCCATATGGTACTCCCACACACTCATGTTGACCTACTTAAGGACCTCAAACTCCGCAGCACGGGATGCCATAGTCTCGGAAGGCAAGAAATAATCCATGAAGGCATCAACAAACTCATCCCACTTTGCCGAAGGGCTTCCCTCCCTGCGGGAACCCTCCCACATCTCAAACCACGAAGACGCCGCTCCCTTTAGCCTATAGGAAGCCAACTCAACCCCCTCTGTCTCTGTAGCCTTCATAACCCGTAGAGTCTTGTACATTTCATCTATAAAGTCCTGATGATCTGCCTCTAGGTCGGTGCCTATGAACTCTGGAGGGGCTAACCGCAAAAAACTGGTTGACTCTGGAACCTGAAGAATCCCCTTTCTCGCTAGAGGGCGCATGGGCAGCATGAGATCTTTGGGCTTGGGAGACCACTAGCTGAGTCAACATCTGAATAGCTCCCTGAGGTCCCCATCTGAAATATCGGGACCGGAAGATAGGGTTGATGAGGGATCAGGAACGTCAGCGGGAGGGACTTCAGCACCCTCCACTGGAGTAGGAACAATGATAGTCTGGCCTAGGGTGGAGGAGTCGGGCTAGTTTGTGGCCGGGGAATCATTCACACCCGCACCACCAGCTGGAGAGTTTGTGGCCACTCCTAGGTGGCATTGGCCTCTGCGTAGAGTCGAGCTCTCTTAATGGGTGCAATTTACTGAAAATTAGGACAATTCACGAGTTAGATAAAGATGTTCTCATCTTCCACTTCATCGCACGATACAGAGTAACAATGAAAAGGTATTTTCCTAAATGTCCATGCAGCCCCCTAATTATAGATGTTGTCGACAAAACACCGATAAGAAGGGCTCTACTAGACACGGCTCCGAGACATCCTAGGACACTTTAAAGACTGGGCTCTGATACCAAGTTTGTCATGCCCCAAAACTGAGGAATGGGACCGGTGCCCAACCGAATGATACCGGTCAAGAGGACCTGGATTTCCTTTCCTGCCCAACGTGTTACCCTGTGTTTACAATATACATTATTCCACATGAATTAGCTGTTTAGAATTTAAGCATGAATTTACCATATCAGTACATTTCATCCTTTATCCTTTCAACATTTGGTAATCACAAAACATACAATAATTTCCGATTCGGACCATGATTACTAGTAAACACAATTACTGCCCAACATGCATATCTGTACAAACCACATCATGTCTACGGAGCCTCTAAGAGTACTAAGAGTTCTAATAATACTTGCCGGCAACAAGGCCCTGGTTATACCTTAGAAGACATAACATATACAAAAGAGATGATATAGACTACACACGGCCCAGAGAGGAAATAAGGCTCACCGGATCTGCTGAGGGAACGAAAGGGAGGCACCACTATCGGCGGTCTTAGCTACCTGCTGTGAAACCACCTACATCGATATAAAAGATGTAGCGCCCCCGGAAAAAGGGACGTCAGTACCTTTAAATAGTACTAGTATGTATGAACAAAGTTTATTCTAAGTAAAATCAAACAGTACCCAATTGGAAGACAGTTAGGGTAACCATACAAGTACCACACAGATATGCATAAAATCGCAAATGAAGATTCAACAGTTACTCATTTCAATTGTTCATTTGTTGTGGCGCACAACCCTATCCCACTGTACATTCACATTTCACCATTATTACCTCTTCACCCTTATTACTTCGTGTTGCAGCTCGCAACCCGATCCCATCGTACAATCACATTTCACCCTTATTACCTCTCCATCCTTATTACTTCGTGTTGTGGCACGCAACCCGATCCCACTGTACAATCATATTTGATAGCAACAATAACCAACAATTATATCACAAGGATTTTCATCATCAAGAACATAAGTTCATATCAACCAACAATTATATGAAGTCAAGGCACAATAATCCTTACCAAACAGTAATTCATATATGGTGTTGCAATCATTATTTAACTCAATTAAACCAATTCACAGTTTCTTTTCATCCTTTTCCACACTCGGCCCTTAGCAATTAGATACCGTCCTAGATTAGGGTATGTTAACATTTTTTCATTTAGTAGCACATACTGCCATATTGACATATTCGAACATTTAACGAACCTTACACATGATAGGATAAGAACAAAGAATCACCCTTCACAATCGCAATTAGTATGGTAATCGACTATGAAATTCAGAGAACGAATCTTACACCTCGACACAGCAGGACAATCAATTCACATATTCTCAAGCAAGAATTTCATACCGAGTGCTCGAACACCAAAAAGATGACTCTACAAAGATTAAAGTTAGTCATACATACCTTGAATCAGAATCCCCTTTAATTTTTTTATCACAAACCACCGGGCTGTCTAGGAACCATATTGCACTTAGAATTAGGAACCATAAACATAATTCGAACTCATTTAGGCATTTTATCGAACACTATGTGACCCCTAGGATTACTAACCCCATTTTTGTGAATAATTACCCAAACTCGTTTCCCTTTACTAGATTAGGTAGTTTACCTTACATGCATGCAAGGTATCGACTTTTATCTCAAAGAATCAATTTATGTGTTCTACCCCTTTTTAGCCAAAACCTGAGAATTAAAGGAAATGGGGCGGGGACTCACCTCTTGGAGTGAAAAAAGTGACAATTACTCAATAACTTCCAGGCTGGAGTGATAGTGAAGAATTAATTTGGGTGAAGATGGAACCTTCTCTCACAAGAACTCTCTCTTCCCTCTCTCTATTTTGTTCAGAAAACTGTTAAAATGGAAAGGGTTAAGTGTTTTAATGAACTGGGGTCGAGTATAAAAATTAGAATTTTAAAAGTCCCGAAGCAGAAATGCGGTGACGAATGCGATCGCATTTCTGCTATGCGGTCTACATTCCTGTCGCATAAATGGCCCTCAAATGGGCCAAAAAGAAACCAGAATGCTCAGGTATGCAACCACTATGCAAAGCACATGCCTGTTATGTGATGCCATAGTGCGTTGCATAACCTCCTTCGCAAAAATGGGGGTGCAAGAATGCGACAACTATGCGGTCCGCATTCCCAAAATAGGATCGCATCTTGGACTGCATAGCTGACCTCAAATTGGACAGTAGACTGTCCATGTATGTGACCATTATGCGGTCTGCATACCTGTTATGCGATTGCATAGTGCGTCGCATAACAGCGCAACTCTAGAAAATTTTATCTTTTAAGTCCTGGGGTACTTTTTACTCAAAAAGGGTCAATTTTAAGAATTTCTACAGTTGCAAAAACACGGGGACCTATTTGGGCATTAGTTTTAGCCATGAAATTTTACGGGTCTTTACACTACTGATGGATATATTGTGATCGGAACAGTTCCCCTACTCATATCATATATACATATATACACAAGATTTACATAAAGCTCTAGACCCGGCAATTCCGAAAGGCATGGAGCTGACCGATCAAGCTGAACTCGAGAAACACCTAATGAGGAGGTCTACTTGTCTATCTGTCTAAACCTGCATGCATGAAATGCAGCGCCCCCAGAAAAGGGACGTTAGTACGAAATAATGTACAGTGTATGTAAGGCAATATACTAAAAACTAAAACTGAACTGATAATTTAATAACTGAAATTAACTGGGAGTCAAAGATAATCTGAAGACATGCTCATTTGCTAATACTAACTTAACTTTCTCAATATAGTAAGTAAATAGATGTCTGGCCTTATAAGGCTCGGTATATATAACTGCTTTGCCGTAGTAGGCTCGCCCATAATCTCTCGGCCATACTAGGCTCTATATCTCGGCCATGTTGGGCTCGATCATAAGCGCTCGACCACAGTAGGCTCAGTATACAACTTACCATCTGATCAGAGGTTGCCCAATAGGGTCCTGCCTATCGATTATAGCTTGATGGTAGTGAAAATATTGTAATACTGTATATATAGATTCTCTGCTCTCTTGATTGTAAGATTACAATACTCAATTGAATATGAAGTCCCGATAAGGGAGAATACTGTAACTTAGGAGACTAGGATAATGTATATGATTTCAGGAGTATGGACTTCTCTTTATGCCTCGTTATCAAACATATGTAATTACGAGATCATGCCAAAATGAAGGAAGGGCTTAGCCTTAACATACCGAGCCGATTCTCTTGACAATCCCTCTAACACACGTCAATTGCGACAACACGTA
The DNA here is from genome assembly GCA_005239525.1 of Nicotiana knightiana. Classification (NCBI taxonomy): domain Eukaryota; kingdom Viridiplantae; phylum Streptophyta; class Magnoliopsida; order Solanales; family Solanaceae; genus Nicotiana; species Nicotiana knightiana. The sequence goes on from ML393125.1 coordinate 85,835, forward strand.
ATGGCGGATCGAAGTAGGGGAAAATTCGTATAATATTCTTGAGAAACATTGAACTGTACTCCCTTAGAATGGTAAAATCCCGTTGCTATTACGCAGTATAATTTTGTATGAAATTTTTGTTGAAGAAGAGTCACGCCAATCTATCTCATTCTGTAAATGAGTCATATGAAATCTTCTTTGAGTCTTTCACCCGTAAGTGACTTATTACAAGATATATGAAATCCCTTACATTTATAATTTGTGGTCCCCACTTTTGGGGTTTAATTAATCCAAAATTGCCCTACACATGCCACCTAAGAATCAAGACCAAATAGTCACAATAACTTCAAGGCCTTGCTTCCACGTTGGTTGATTTAATTCTTATCCAAATATTTGAATTAATTATCCACTAATCAGTTGATTAACTTGTTAATCTACCATTAACTAATAATTAACCAATTACCCACATAATTAAGATTATCTCAAATTACTTAATACTACCCACCTTTAAAATACCTTATACACCTTACTATTATGGTTATGTGGTACATTGTATGGCACTAGTCCATAAATAAGGGGTATTATAGCTTGGACCGTATTTTATTTTAAATTGCCAAACTTCAACGAAACTCATTTTCTTTGATTTTCTTACTCTCTCTCCTTCACTAATTTACTCATCCCTTGTTTGAAATAACATAATGCTTATAATCTCAAAATAATCTCATTCCCGAACTTACGCCGGTTAACTTACGACAAAAATTTAACGTACGAAAATGCGGGATGTGACATCTCATTTCCGAGCTTTTATCAATTTATTTATTGTGTACTTTCACGTACGAAAACATGAGGTGATCATTCCCTCGATGCGCTTATCATTATCATAACATATGGTTCTTGCGAATTCTTTAGTACTGGTCGTGCCATCTAGGCCACTGTTCTATGAATGAGTGCAAAGACCAAGGCATTTCCCCCATTTAGGCCTCTTTCTCATACCAGAACTTGTGGTCGGAATCCTTCCAATCTCATAACTATTTCTACCTTCTATCATGCAGCCTGTACGACTCTGACCTTGTAAATGCGCCTATGCGACTCTTTTTCCCTTTTCCTCTAGTTTTTATCCAATTCCTAGGCCTCACTTTGTAAACATATACATATCTTGACAATATGTCCCTCTGGGCATCTATATGTATAATGAAGTTCTTTCCTCGGTACTTTGTCGAACTTACTAATATTGTTATAACTTATTTCATAGATCTGTTTATCCAACCGTATAACTTTACTACATCTAGGTAGGTCATACTATACCCTAACTCTTACTTCGATTTATCGTTATTGAGGTCTTCTACCAAACTCCAGGTTACTCTACTTGTTTATCCTACATGTATAAATCTAAGTCCTTTAATTCTTCCTCATTACTGTTCATCTTAAGAATGATGGCTTAATCTCATCTCATTCTTTGTGACTTTTGTCCATCCATTGTTGATTCACCTCAATATTGATCTACAATATACCACTGATAACTTGAAACCTCTTACGTAATCTCCAGGGCTCACGTTGCATCATGGAACATTTGAAGTGATTTTCCTGATCCACCTAGGGGCGATACGATACTATACTTCCATAACCGTATTTCATAGCATCCCAATGTAATTTACCTTATGTGGGTATTTTAATCCTATAACAACAACAACAACAAACCCAATTTAATCTACTGGTAGGGTCTGGGGAGGGTAGTCTATACGCAGACCATACCCCTACCTAATGCAGGTAGAGAGGCTATTTCCAACAGACCCTCAACTCATGAATGGTAATAAGAAGAAGAGGAAAGTGAGGAAGGAAGAAAGACTTAAGAGAAAATAAAAAGGGAGAAATAAAGGATAAGTAGTACCAAATAATAGCAACAAGGACTACAATAGCTGAGGCGAACAAAACAACATAACGTAATAAAAATCTAAGAATATGAAGGGACATGCATGCTACTAAGACTATCGGTGAACAATTATAAACTAACTACTAACCTTCTACCTTAATCCTCGACCTCCACACCCTCATATCACAGATCATGTCCTCACTCAGCTGAAGCAGCGCCATATCCTCCCTAATCACCTCTCCCCGGTACTTCTTAGACCTACCTCGACCTCTTTTAAAATTGTTCACGGCCAACCTCTCACACCTCCTAACATGATCATCACCTGTTCTTCTCTTAACATGTCTGAACCATCTCACCCTCGACTCCCTCATCTTGTCCTCCACGGAGGCTAATCCCACTATGTCCCGGATAACTTTATTCTTAATCCTATCTCTCCTGGTACACCCACACATCCATCTCAACATCCTCATCTCTACTACTCTCATTTTCTACATGTGAGAGTTCTTGAGTGGCCAATGCTCAGCCCCATACAACATAGCTGGTCAAACCACCACTTGATAAAACTTACCCTTAAGTCTTAATGACACATGCCTATAACATAAAACACTGGAAGAGAGCCTCCACTTCATCCATTCTGCTGATGCGATGCGCGATATCTTCGTCAATCTCCCCGTTACCCTGGATAATAGACCCGAGATAGTTAAAACTCGCTCTCTTGGGGATAACTTGAGCATCAAGATTAACTTCTACGTCTGCATCATGAGTCCTTGTACAATTAATGAAATCATTACTCAATCAAAGGCCCAAACATAATCCATTGTCTATCACTATTACACTCTTACTCTATTACTAGGGCAGAGTTCCATCTCTTTTAAATGCTACTAGTCATAGACTCATTCGAGTTCATTCAGGCTATACTGAGTTTTCTATAACTTAGAGAAACCATAAGCTCTCTTATTTTCATGAGCTTAATCCGAGGAGTTATCAATTTTTGTCACCTTCTCACTTGCGCTTTTCTTATCCTTACTCTTGTCTTTCTAAAATCTTGTCGCTCTACCATACTTTAGCTTGCGATTTACACATATCCATTTATACTACTCGCAACCTTCTTTCAACTTGCTTGCACCATAGATTTCCTGTGTCATTCTGGAACATCAAGCGGGACCTCACATTGTCTTAAACTCTACTTTACTCTCTTAACTAGATCTCTTGATACCTAGAAACCATAGACTGGAAGATATTTCATTAACGACGCTGCTATCATTCCTGGATACTAAGTCTCAACACTTATGGCCTTCTATCTGAAGTATGGACTATTCACAACCTTCTGCACATGAGTATATCGTACGTTTTTCACCTTTAACTTACTTACCTTTATATATCGCCTCACCTCTTCTATTCCTTTCATAACCTCCCTTCCACATAGGTGTAATTTACCTCCACAACTTGAAGCTTTATTATAATACTTGCACCTCTGGTGCATACACAATCCGGTGGAAGCTTCATACTGACTTCTTTTGAGGCTGATAGTTCTTCTAACTGGCTTTATCATAGAGACATTATAGAATATGGTTGTTGTACTATCTCTCTTGTACCTCTGGTATTATGACTAATTCAGCAATGTTCCCATCACGATATCTATAATCTCTTAGATCCAATAATCAAACTCCTGATTTACTTTGTTGATGTAACTCTTTAGTTTCCTTTTTCCTCTGATCAACCTTTATGTAGGCTTAAGCTATCTTCTGATCTGCGGCTCATAGTGTTAGTTATTACTTTTAGCCTTTTGTAGGTGCTATGGAATATCCATGATACAATCCTTTAACAATCAATCCTTTGTCTATGACCCAGGCTCAATTCTTCCTTCTAACTTATACCGGAACCTTCTACGGCTATATGATTGTCAACATATATGCTGCATAGATAATACTCCGAACTCTCAAGTGTATTCATAACGTAACCAACTCCAGATCATTGATCGAATAATTCCTTTCGTTCTTTCTCAGCTTTCTTTAAACGTAAGCTATTACTTTTCCTGGGCTTTCTGCCCCCTTGTTGCGTGCATACGTAACTTATTTAGTGCGCATACATATTGGAATTCTATAACACTCATACGATCTTGAATATCACTTTTGATTTTTACTTCCCATCCATTAGCCACAGTAGGTGCCACTTTCTTATAGAGTGCATACAATGTTGTTGTGAGACTGTGTTATAAGACAATTTCCTTTTTAGGTCACAGTGCTGGGGTTGAAGCCTTCATCCTTATTTCCTCAGCTAGTCTTTCATGGTAGTACTGAGGGAGGATCCTCTGACTCTTGTAAAGCTGCAAGCTTATTACATCGCATACTCGACGGAATTTTTTATGTCCTTCCTCGCCTATAAGTATCCGCAGTTACATACCTCCACGCCCTTATTTTGGTAGGGTTGCTTCTGAACTGATATTTTGACTGTCTTCCCAGTGGAATTCTCTTTTATTTTCATAACACTTATACGGTATATTGAACTACCCCAACTCCTATCTATATATATCTGAAGTATTACAATGTCATAACTGCGAGGCTGAGTTCACTATATTGGGTTTTGCTATATTTATCTTGCACGATCTATTGATTTGTTTGTATCCTCTGGTCTAGCTATAACTAGGCTCTTCCAGAATCAAATATTAACTACTCGTTGGCCCATTCTCATATTAATTTACCGTATAATCTTTCTTAGGTTATTTCCATTATCTTAACTTACCTCTTGCACTTGCTCCTTATTTATCAATAACATCCCGGGTAGGAACCCTTACTTACTTTCCTTGACGTCGTGCTTGCATAATGTTCTGGAATCATAGCATATACGTAGGAGCTGAATAAGTGTAATCTCATTCCTTTTTAATTTTTACCACGTTCTTCCTTTACCATTCCATAGTTACTGAACCACTTAATTCTGACTTAATGCCACATAACTCCATATTCCCCCTTTAGGGGAATGCTAAGATTTAGATCTACGATGATCTACCTATAGATGTTGTACCTCTCCTTCTTTGGCGTCCTCTCTTATCATGAATGATCCTTACTCGCCTTGCAGTAACCCTTCTATGCCAAGGATAACAAAATTCCTTACTTATGAGGGTGACACCTAGTGTAACTAGCACATACAATCCCTTAAGATGAAATTTGGTCACATTGCTTGCTTTAAGGGAAAATGTTCCTGAATGAACATTCTCTGAATTTCTCATGAATCTTCTTCTGTTGTCCATTCTATTATCGCAGAAATGAAATATGAAATTCTCATAATGTCGACCATTATCAAATCATTCAGTCCCTAATTCATGTTTAGTTTATCTTGGTCACCTGCCCATACTGATTTCTATTATTTTGGTGTCTAACGTTTTCCTCCTCGTTGTTGCGTTGGAGTCACGAACTCATATCTTGAAATGAGGATATGACTTTATGGCCTATACTCTTTTGTTGTCTTAAGTCTTGTCACCTCTCATCCTTTCCTTCACTTGACTATAGACTCTGTAGTACTGCCTTTTTTGATCTACCATTTTCATCCATGCATCACATCTTACTCATAATGCTTCATTATCTCTCTTCTTATTTCCCGCTAGCATTTATGTCTATCACTTTATTTTGAAAACTCGAACAAGACATTCTTTTGCTTTTAGCTCCCTTTGTTCCATCCATTGGCTCTTGGGGTTGCCTGGACATTCTCTCTCTACTAGGAGCGGGAGCCACACTAAGGTAATATTTATCCCTTATAGGCTTCCAGTGCCTATCATTGCGAAATTTTTTTTTTAACATTCTAGTATTCATATCTAGTTGTACTATTCTAGAGCGCGCCATCTGTGTGTCTCAAAAGGACATCTATTAGAACATTTGCAATTTCATTTGGAAATTTCAACTGACGCAACCAATCCATCCACCATTTTGGGTCACTCTAACCCCAGTCGGATCCTGATGTTCATCCTTCTCTTATATTACTTTTGATAGCCCCCATAGGGCATAACTAAGATGGGTGTGGCTATTTGTGCATACCGCTGTTACAGTTGAAGGTAACTCAAAATACTTATATTTCTCTTCATGAATGGTAAATAATGATAATCTTCACTAGCTGGGTACCTCATACCCTTCTTCATCTTGCTTCTTTTACTTGTTGAAATTTTCATTTATCTTCTGAATCTCTCATTGCCTTTCAGCATAGGGGTGGATAGATATTTTTTAGCCTTTAGGCTCCTTATAGAGAAGCTTACACCTTTCAGGACACACATGATCTGCTAAATACCTTACATTTACTCATCATAAGCATTATACAAAAATCAAGTTCCTCTAACTCAGCTCTTCCAAAGCTATATCACTTACCAATCGTCTTTGCAGATGCATGTATGGTCATATTATGAATAAAATAGAATTTAGGAGTCTGATTCTTACATATGAGTACTACCACACGATCTAGAGTAAGAAGAAAGAGTGACAATCCTAAATTCCCTGTAGCCTTCTGCTTATAGTGTGGTGCACGACACACCCAAAAACAAGACTCTACTAGACACGACTTGTAGACTCCCTAGGAAAGAACTGCTCTAATACCACTTTTTTCATGCCCTTATCCTGGGGGCGAGACCGGCACCGGGTGTCTCACTTAACTTTACGTACCAACTTGCGACTACGGGGCGTTTAACATATAATGTCATACTTTGTCCATGGGTCACATTGAATATGAAGTCTCGATAAGTGATAATATTGTAACTTAGGAGACTTGGATAATATATATGAATTCAGGTGTATGAACTTCTCTTTATGCCTAGTTATCAAACATATGTAATTACGAGATCATGCCAAAATGAAGGAAGGCTTAACCTTAACATACCTGAGTCGATTCTCTTGATAATCCCTCTAACACACGCCAATTGCGACAACATGTAATGACAGATTGAAGTAGGGGAAAATCCGTATACTATTTTTGAGAAAGATTGCATCGTACTCCTTTAGAATCACAAAATCCCGTTGCTATTACGCAGTATAATTTTGTATGAAATTTTTGTTGAAGCAGAGTCACACTAATCTATTTCATTCTGTAAATGAGTCATATGAAATCTTGTTGAATCTTTCACCCGTAAGTAACTTATTTAAAAGATATATGAAATCCCTTACCTTTAAAATTTTTGGTCTCCACTTTTGGGGTTTAATTAATCCAAAACTGCCTTACACATGCCACCTAACTATCAAGACCTAGTAGTCACAATTACATAAAGGCCTTGCTGCCACGTTGGTTAATTTAATTCTTATCCAAATATTTGAATTAATTATCCACTAATAACTTGATTAACTTGTTAATCTCCCATTAAATAATAATTAACCAATTATCCACATAATTAAGAGTTATCTCAAATTACTTAAAATACTACCCACCTTTAACATACCTCATACACCTTACTATTTGGTCATGTGGTACCTTGTATGACACTAATCAATAAATAAGGGGTATTATAACTTGGACCGTATTTTATCCCAAATTGCCAAACTTCAACGAAACTCATTTTCTTTCATTTTCATACTCTCTCTCCATCACGAATTTACTCATCATTTGTTTGAAATAGCATAATGCTTATAATCTCAAAATAATCTCATTCCCGAAATTACGTCGGTTAATTTAGGACGAAACTTTAACTTACGAAAACGCAAGATGTAACATCTCATTTCTAAGCTTTCATCAATTTATTTATGGCGTACTTTCATGTACTAAAAAATGGGGTGTAACAGTGGGTTCATGCAACTGATTTGAAATTCGAAATAACTTTGAAAAGAATTCCCTCGTTCTCCAGGTGGGCGCTTGCTATTGAATTGAAATCTGAAATAACTCTGAAAAGGATTCCCTCATTTTCCAGGTAGCTACCTGCAACTGACCTGAAATTTGAAATAACTCTGAAAAGAATTCCCACATTCTCTAGGTGGGCGCCTGCTACTTACTTGAAATATAAAATAACTCGGAAAAGAATTCCCTCGTTCTCCAGGTCGGCGCCTGCTACTGACTACATATCTGAAATAACTCTTAAAGGATTCCCTATTTTTCAGGTGGGTACCTGTAACTGACTTGAAATTTGAAATAACTCTAAAAAGAATTTCCTCGATCTCAAGGGGGGCATCTGCTATTGACTTGAAAATTGAAATAACTCTGAAATGAATTCCCACGTTCTTCAGGTGCACACATGCTGCTAACCTGAAAATTGAAATAACTCTGAAATGAATTCCTTTGTTATCCAGATGGGGGCCAACTACTGAATTGAAAATTGAAATGAATACCCTCGTTCTCTAGGTGGGTGCCTGCCACTGACTTGACCTTGAAATAAATTCCCTCATTCTCCAGGTAGGCGCCTTCTACTGACTTGAACTTTTACTAACTCTGAAACGAATTCCCTCGTTCTCCAGGTGGGCGCCTGCTACTGACTTAAAACTTGAAATAACTCTGATATGAATTTCCTCGTTCTCTATGTGGGCGCCTGCTACTGACTTGATACTTGAAATGAATTCCCTTATTCTCTAAGTGGGCGCCTGCCATTAACTTGAAACTTGAAATAACTTTGAAAATAATTCCCTCGTTTTCCAGGTGGGTGCCTGCAATTCATGGAGGATCCATGCAGAATGTACATAATTTCTTGCCCATGAACCATGATTTCATAATGGAGGATCCTCAAAAACAACCAAATTTGCCTGCTCCTATTTCAATCAAAGGAAATTTTGTGAGTTTGAAAATATGGTGGTTAGGTTGTGGCATCGTTGCTGAAAGTGTCCGCTTCTGTTTCTACCATGCTTCATTCTGATTTGATGCTTCAGGGTAACATGGAATTGTTTGGCCCTCTAATCAAACCTTGAAAAAAAAAACCTCTGGATGACCCGAATCCCTTACACTCACTTGTTGCATTGCGTTTTCATGCTAAAAATTATTGAGCCTTTCTAGTTTTTCAAAATTCAAGATTCACTTGATCACCTAAACTTAAGTTCTCACCATATTTCTTCTTTTGAATCATCCTATATATGATGTGCTCGGCCAAAATTTGCCTTGTGCAATCAAGAAGACGGTAGTAGGCTTTGAAGTCCTTTCTTGCATGCTTTAACAAAACTGACTCGGAAGAAACAAAAAGAAATAGAACCAAAAGAACAAAGTGAAGTGATTTTTGGCAAAAGAAACAAAATAAAGGTCTGAATGAAGATGTCTTATTCAGATAAGAGAGGAAAAGAGACTTATCCGAATGAAGCAACATGCTCCAACGATCATGACATGCATTTCGTATTGATCGCCATAAATTCGTCCAACCAATCACAATCTCAGTTCATGTCATGTCTTCACACTTCAAAAATCGGGCTTTCAATGATCCAATTTCTATTTAAGGTCACGAACCTCATTCGGCTTGTAGTTGCCCGAATGTTTTTCACCAGCAAGCCTTTCTCATTGGTTCATCTCTAAACTCTGCCTTATGGTGCTCGTGAGGGTTTTCACCAACAAGACTCTCTCATTTAAATTCTCTTTAAGCTCACCATCGCCTTACGGTGCCCGGGGGAGGGGGGAGGGTTACCAATAAGACTCTCATTTTATTCATTTTTCCTTGTGCCCATGATCAAAGTGCTACCCATGATATTAATCATACCTATATTCCGCTTGACTTGGCATCCTTAAAGATTGATCGGAAGGTCTTTCTTTGGACCGTAATGTACGCTTTTGGACAGTGTTAGAAAGAAAGGGATGGCATAAAGGCTCGAAACAACTTAAGATGAAGGGGTTTGAAATTACAACTTTTGGAATCTGATCCTTTGTGAAACTAAACCTTATTCCCCAGTTTCTTTGAATCTGGGAATTTTGGATTTTTATTTGATGGGACCGAACCTCATAGCAAGGCTGTTTACGTATCCTTAAAAGGAATCAGGTCGAACGTAGTTCAAACCTAAGAGTTGTTTTGTTTTAGTTGCTTCTATTTATTTATTTATTTTTCTTTTCTTTTCTTTTCTATTTCCTAACATTTCTTCTGATTCCAAACGAGCGGTAGGAAAGAAAAATAAATAAGTCTCAAGAGGGGTAACAAAGGAAAAAAGTGTTTGAGGTAGCAGAATAAAATGCCTTTGTTATTCCAACTTTGAACATGCCAACTACAAAAATACAATTAAAGATAAGCAAAGAAATCATTACATAATATCTCTTGACTGTATCAGAATTTATAGCCATATCCACACCTTTGACTTCTATATCTATTCAATAAAGCACAGTTGGGAAATACCCTTGTCACAATGAACGGCCCTTGCCAGTTTGGGGCAAACTAGCCTTTAGCTTCAGCATGATGTCGAAGGATGCATTTCATTACCAGTTGGCCCACTTCAAATTTTTGGGGATGCACCTTCTTCTTGTATGCTCTTGCCATTCTTTTATGATACAATTGACCATGACATACTAATGCCAATATTTTCCTATCAATCAAACTCAAATGCTCTAGTCGGGTTTTTACCCACTCATCATCATCAATTTCAGCTTCAACAATGATCTGAAGGGACGGAATCTCAACTTCCGCAGGTACAACTACCTCAGTTCCATATACCAGTAAATAAGGAGTTACACCTACTGAAGTGCGAACAGTAGTGCGATAACTCAGTAAAGCAAAAGGTAACTTTTCATGCCATTTCCTAGAACCTTGCACAATCTTACAAAGTATCTTCTTTATGTTCTTGTTAACATCCTCAACATCTCCATTTGCCTTAGGAATATGCAGAGTGGAGTTTCGATTCATAATCTTAAATTGTTGGCATACCTCTTTCATCAAATGACTGTTGATATTAGCAGCATTATATGTGATGATTATCTTGGGAAATCCGAACTCGCATATGATATTTGAATGAACAAAATCTACCACTTCCTTCTTGGTCACGAACTTGAAAGTTATAGCTTCGACCCACTTGGTAAAGTAATCAATGGCCACTAGAATAAACCTGTGCTCGTTTGATGTTGTCAGCTCAGTTGGTCCAATGACATCCATGCCCCGAGAAACAATGGGCCAATGTGCATACATTGTGTGCAACTTAGATGGTGGGGAATGAATCAAATCACCGTGCACCTGGCATTGATGACATTTGTGAACAAAGCTGATGCAATCTCATTCCATGGTGAGCCAATAATAACCTACTCGAAGTATCTTCTTTGCCAAGACATACCCATTTATATGCGGCCCGCAAACTTCGGAATGCACTTCAGCCATGATAATCGAATCTTGTTTAGCATCTCTGCACCTTAGTTATCCTAGATGTAGACTCCTCTTGTACAAGATTTCCCCACTTAAAGAAAATCCACTAGCCAGGCGTCGAATTTTTTTCTTTTGATCACATGTGGCATGTACCAGATATACCCCCCTCCTACTTGATGCATTCCTTGATATCATTGAACCAAGGTTCACCATCAAGTTTCTTTTCAACCACATTGCAATAGGCATGCTTATCACAGACTTATCCGGATGGTGTAACACTGACGCCAGAGTATCCAAGGTGTCGGCAATCTCATTATGAATCCTAGGAATATACCTAAATTCTACTGACCTGAATCGTTGACAAAGATCATGAAGACATTATCGATATAGTATGAGCTTCAAATCCCGAGTCTCCCATTCTTCTTGAATCTAGTAAACCAGCAAATCTGAATCTCCTAAAACCAGTATTTCCTGGACACCCATGTCAACAACTAACCTCAAACCTAGAATGGATGCTTCATACTCGGCCATGTTAATGGTGCAATAAAATCGAAGCTGGCCGTCACAAGGTAGTGACGCGTTGTTTCATAAATGAGTACAACCCTTATTCCGACAACTTTCATGTTAGCAGCTCAGTCAAAGAGGAGTCTCCAACCTGGATTTTCATTAATATCAACCTCGTCAACATACATCACTTCTTCATCAGGAAAATAAGTCTTAAGTGGCTCATATTCTTTATCTACCGGATTATCGGCAAAGTTATCATCCAAGGCTTGGGCTTTCATCGCGGTTCGAGTCACATAGATGATGTCAAACTCTGTGAGTAAAATCTGCCACTTTGTAAGTCTTCATGTGTTCATAGTCTTATAAAAGATATACTTTAGAGGATCCATGCATGAAATGAGGTAAGTAGTGTAGGACAAAAGATAATGCTTCAACTTTTGTGCCACCCAAGTTAGGACGCAACATGTCCTCTCAAGAAGAGTATAATTAACAACTTCTTGGTGAGATAATAAATGGATTGCTCTTTCTTGCACGTGATGTCGTGTTGACCCAGTACGCAACCAAAAGAATTATCTAGGACCGTCTAATAGAGACTTAAAGGTCTCCGAGGCTCCGGCAGGACCAGCACATGTGGGTTTGACAGGTACCTATTGATCTTATCAAATGCTTCCTGACACTTGTCAATCCACTTAACCGTAACATTCTTCTTCAGAAACTTAAAGATGGGATCACAAGTTGTCGTGAGTTGACTAATAAACTTGCTGATGTAGTTTAACCTTTTGAGCAAGCTCATCACTTCGATTTTATTCTTTGGAGGTGGTAATTTTTGGATGGATTTGATCTTTGATGGATCCAACTCAATACCGCATCGACTGACTATGAATCCCTATAGTTTCCCGGAAGGTACACCAACAACACATTTTGCCGGATGAAGCTTGAGGTTGTACTTGCAAAGCCTTTGGAAAAACATTCTCAAATCTCTGACATGGTCGGATTGCTTCTTTGACTTTACGATCACATCATCTACATAAACCTCAATCTCCTTGTGTATCATGTCATGAAATATGGTAGTCATCGCCCTCATGTAAATTTCCCTAATATTCTTTAAACCAAAAAGCATTACTCGGTAGAAATTTGTCCCCTATGGCGTGATGAACACTATCTTTTCCGCATCCTTCTCATACATCAGCATCTTGTGATATCCCGCGTAGCAATCCACAAAACACCTGATCTCATGCTTGGCACAATTATCAATCAGAATGGGGATGTTCGGAAATGGAAAGTCATCCTTTGGGATTGCCTTGTTAAGATCATGATAATCAACACATACCTTGGTCTTACCATCCTTCTATGGTACTGGCACAACGTTAGCTAACCAAGTGGGATATTGAGTGACCGAATGAATTTTGCCCCAAGTTGCTTTGTGATTTCTTCATTAATCCTCACACTCATGTCAGTCTAGAAGTTTCTTAACTTCTGCTTGACAGGAGGGAATGCAGGATAAATTGGAAGTTTATGAACTACCATATTAGTACTTAAGTTGGGCATTTCGTCGTACGACCATTGAAAGACATTTTTGTACTCAAACAGGGTTTTCATTATTTCTTCCTCGACATGCGGTTCCAAATGCACACTTATCTTACTCTCCCTCACATTATGTTGATCTCCTAAATTGATTGCTTTAGTTTCATTCAAATTAGGTTTTGGTTTTTCTTCAAAATGTTTTCATTCTTTACTTATTTCCTAAAATGCTGCTTTTTCACCATATTCTGATTCTTCATCACACTCTGCTTCTTGGATTATTATTTCAGAATTAGATTGGCTTTTAAGACTTGGCTAAAAATTCCTCATGCGTGTCATGTCATTGAAACCAGCATAAAAAGAACTGTACAAAAGAAAAACAGAAATGAAACGCTATCAGGAATAATGGAAAACAGGATATTACATTTAATCGAAAATAAAAGGATAGAGGGGTTTGAACATCAAAACAAGAAAAAAATAAATAAATGGATTACAACCCTGGAATAACCCAAATAACAGAAAGGAAAACAAAGCAAACTACCAAAACTCCTTCCGAATGGGCATATGAGTAGTTTCCCAATTACTAAGCTTCACATTTGGGCCCAACAAGTTGCACATATGCGTTACTAGAACTTTCCCCAATTTCCACCAAATTAACCTCATCAAATAGACTCTGGAACTTCTTGATCAACTCTTCATCAACGTCGAGCATAGGTTTTTGTACTGATGATATTAGACGTTTTGCGGCCTCTGGCTTGAGAAAAAACTTGGAGATGTGTTGAACAGGCTTAGGGAGTGACCATACCTTTTATTTCATATTTTTAGCCCTTTTCACGTACTTCTCTGTGGGCGTGAATCCCAACCCAAATGCACAGAAACATTCACGTGGACACACTGGATGCACAATACCCTATAGAGATGAACCCATACATTTACCCAGCACAAAACCATTTTTCAACATTTCTGTTTCCACCATTACGCATGCGGAGGATACATTTGGACTCGGAATGCATTCTGCCTCAGGAAATTTCTCAACAGACACCGTTTTGAAAGTTTGGTAGACCCAATGTGCGATGACCCAAGGGGTCATTTTATGAATTAAGACTCTGTTCTAGGCTTATTAACCATAAAAGACTAATTTTAATTACCTCAATTTGCGTGTGCAGTCAGGGCGTGAAACCGGAAAGCTTTTATGTGAAAATATAAGAAATAATAATTTTTTAATTAAAATTTTGTTTTAGTTGAATTGAGTCAATATATATAGTAAACGGACCCCGATCTGTGTTCCGATGATCCCGGGATGTTTGTAGTAAAATATGGAACTTAGGCGTATGCCCGGAAATGAATTTCGAGGTCCCAAGCCTTAGAAATCAATTTTTGAAAGAAATTATTTTGCTGAATTATTAATGAAATAAACAAAAGAGTTAGTGTTTGAAACCATTGGTTTCGGGCTCGTATTTTGGTTCCGGAGCCCGGTATAGATTTTTTATAGTATTTGAATACAAATTGTGATGTTTAGTGAGAATCGGAGTTTATTTGACGTGATTCGGATGTCCGGTTGAGAAATAGTGAAATTGAACTGTTCTTGAGAAAAATGATGAGTTTTGAGGTTTAATTCATAGTTTTACATGTTATTTTCATGATTTGATCGCACGAGCAAGTTCGTATGATGTTTGTAGACTTTCCTGCATGTTTGGTTTAGATCCGCGAGGGCTCCAGTATGTTTCGAATAGGTTTGGGTTGTGTTGCGCTCGTTCTTTCTTATGCTTCGACGTCGTTTCTTCAAGCATGAATGATATCATATTGAACAAATGGGCTCCGATTTATGTTTAGAATGAAATATTAGATCCGTATCATAATTATGGACCCGTATAAAAAAAATCGTTAAATTTGGACATCGTATAAGGATTTTATGGTTATTTTACTAAGGTATCCAGATTTTTCAGATTAATTACGAAATTGCTACTGGCAGCGTATTTAAAAATCTGCACTATTTGCAAATATTAAAATCTACATATCTCATTCATTCTTAAGGTCAAATTGAGTGATTCAAAAGCCTAGCTTGACCAGAATTTCACAAGGAATCCATTGGAGACATAAAAATTGAGTTTCGGGATCATTGTTACGAGAAACGAGGCTGAATAACTGGCAGAAAAATATATAAAATAATAGTTTGTTCTTTAAGTCATATTTTGAGTCGGGGAGCTTGGATTTGTGCGATTTTCACCTTAGGGATTGGGTTAAGTGTTCTCTAATCATTTATTTTTTGGTTATATTGCAATTACCCAATGTTTTTCATCACTTTTAAATCAAAAACTAAAAATTTTCATGGTAAAACTTGAGGGTTTGGGTAGAATTAGGGAATTTTGTAAAAAATTAAATCTTTAACTCGAATAGAGGTCGGATTTCGAAACTAATTGTATATTCGGGCTTGTGTGTGAATGGGTAAACGTAATTTGGTCCGAACCTCGAGTTTGGACCAAGCAGGCCCCCGGGTCAGGTTTTAACTTTTTTTGAGAAAAATAGGAAAAATTATAATTTTCAGTAAAGTTAGATCGTTTAGTATTAATAATGATATTAAGTTAACTATGCTTAGATTCGAGTGTATTGGAGGTGAATTCAAGAGGAAAATATATAATTGAATAGTGAGTAGCCTGCGAAGTTTAGTTAAGTGCTCGGTTTAACCTGGACTTGAGGAAATAGGAATCCTCAACCTGATTGTTATGTGAAATTGCTTATGTGTAGTGTAAATGTTAGGTGATGAGCACCTATGCTCTACCAAATTGTTGTTTACCATGATCCCTTTTCCGTTTTCCATTTATTTGCTTCCCGACTTGACTGGTTTATGATTGTTGAGGTTTATATGGTCAAGTGATGATCTTTGCTTTAATAAATGTAAGACCTGAATAAGAGTCACATGTACTTTTGTCTTGATGTTATATAGATCAAGAATGCATTTGGATTATCGTTTCTATGTTTTTCTTTTGAATATTTAGTGAAGTCTTAAATCTTAGACAATTAAATAAACAAAAAAAAGTATTGATAATATTGTAGAGTAGGACCCCAAGCATTAAAAATGTAAAACGGTAGGATAATATAAACAATTTGGAGTTCATTAAATTTAAGTCATAAGTGAATAGATAAAAATATTCATTTATAGGCGGATTTTAGAAATATGTTGAAGTACGTAATTAAATTATTCTGCATATGCTACTTGACTATTTGTTTTCATTAGACTACTGCCAAGTATTGTTGCACGCGTGTTAAAAGTGTTGGTTGTTCCCTTGATTTTGTTATGGTATATAAATGTTGAGTTGGATGACAGTGTTACGATATTTACATATATTCTAGGTTGTTTCATTTTGAAATAATATTGGATACAACTTGTCAGCTATACTGTATTATGTTTACAATTGTTGAGATAAACGTGTATTGAAAGGCTTGACCTGAAATGTGAAAGTTTTTGATAAACAAATCAATTGATAGTGATAAGGGTGGCCAGGGGAAAAATATGATAGTGATAAGGGCGGACAAGGGAAATAAACGATAGTGATAAGGGTGGACAGATAAAATAAATAATAGTGATAAGGGTGGATAGGGGAAATAAATGATAGTGATAAGGGTTTACAGGGGAAATAAATGATAGTTATAAGGGTGGACATGAAAATAAATGATAGTGATAAGGGTGGACATGTGGGATTTAGTTGCATGCCGCAACAAGACAGTGATGAGGGAGAATATTTATGTTTTACTGATTTTAATTACAAAGATTTTGAAACCTTATTGTTTTACTCTATTGTTTTCCCATATCTTGCACATTTGGTTATTTTCAATTTAAGTTTGGAAACTTGGAAACTTGTGTGAAATTTTGGTGACAGCCGACGCTTGGAATAGGCGACTGAGTTATTTTATTTATTTGTTGTTGCAGCTATATTTTCTTGTTTGCATAGAATTGTTTTATTACTTTATCATATACATATATTGTCGCAGGTTTAGTTATAATTGCCACACCTTAGCATCGTCACTACTTCGTCGAGGTTAGGCTCGGCACTTACTCAGTACATGGGGTCTATTGTACTGATAATACACTCTGCACTCTTTTGTGCAGATCCAGGTACCGGCCAACAGTAGAGATTTTCAGTAGCCGCTATTCATTATTCGGAGACACGAGGTATATATGCCGGTGTTCACAGATCCCGAGAGTCTTCTCTTATTTCGTAGAGACTATTATATAATTTTCCTAAAACAGTTATATTATTTCTTTCAGCCTATTGATTGTAGTATTCTTTAGTAGTTCGTGAATTGTGACACCAGACCCTTGGGTACTCTTAGAGTTATTTATATAATTAGTTTGTGTCTCAGTCTATTTATTTGCTTATTAGTTTATATTTGGAGTTATTCTTTGGAAAGCATTACATTAAGTTTACTTTAAAATTATTTTATTATGTTTAAATGAATAATCAAAGGAAAATAGCTAATCAAACTCTAACATTGGCTTGCCTAGCAAGGTTGGTGTTAGGCGCCATCACGATCCCTAAGGTTATGAATTTGGCTCGTGACAAGTCGGTATCAGAGCACTAGGTTGCTTAGGTCTCACAATTCACGAACAAACTTAGTAGAGTCTGAAAGATCAGTACGGAGACGTCTGTACTTATCTCTAGAGGCTATGACGTTAGGAATAATTTCACCTACATTCTACTCTATTGTGCGAATTTAGTCTACCATTGATGATTGAACTTGTCTATTCTTGTCCTCTAACAAATCTCGACAACGTGCAAAGCGACTACAACTAGACAGGAGATAAAGGCCTAATGACAGCTACGATTAGGGGAAGAGACAGAAGCAGAGCTTAGTCTAGGCAAAAGAGTTATGCCGATCGTAAGGTTCGTGATGTGGCATTCATGGTTGGACAGAGGGTATTGCTTCGTGTGTCGCCCATGAAGGGTATTATGAGGTTTGGAAAGAAGGGTAAGTTGAGCCCTAGGTATATCAGGCCATTTGAGATTCTTGATAGAGTGGGGGAGGTAGCTTATAGACTTGCGTTGCCTCCAGGGTTATCCTCAGTTCATTCGGTATTCCACTTGTCTATGCTCCGAAAATATCATGGTGACCCGTCCCACGTGTTAGATTTTAGCTCTGTCCAAGTTGGACGAAGACTTGACTTATGAGGAGGAGTCGGTAGCCGCTCTAGACCGACAGGTTCGTCAGTTGAGGTCTAAGAGTTTTCCTTCATTTCGAGTGCAATGGAAAGGTCAACCTATTGAGGCAGCTACTTGGGTGTCCGAGTCGGACATGCATAGTAGATAATTTTTTTTCCAATTCAGGTAATTTGCTATGTCCTTTCGAGGACGAACGTTCGTTTTAGAGGTGAAGATTGTGATGACCCAAGGGGTCATTTTATGAATTAAGACTTCGTTCTAGGCTTATTAGCCATAAAAAGACTAGTTTTGATTACCTCGATTTCCATGCGCAGTACGGACGTAAAACCAGAAAGCTTTTATGTGAAAATATAAGAAATAATAATTTTTAGAATTAAAATTATGTTTTAGTTTACTTGAATCAACACTTCTAGTAAACGGACTCAGAACTGTGTTCCGACAATCCCGGGAGGTCCGAAGTAAACTATGGGCACTTGGGCGTATGACCGGAAATGAATTTCGACGTCTCAAGCCTTAGAAATCAATTTTTGAAAGAAATTTTTTTGCTGAATTATTAATGAAATAATGAAAAGAGTTAATGTTTGAAACCATTGGTATCGGGCTCGTATTTTTGTTTCGGAATGTTGTACAAGCTTGTTATAGTATTTGAATACTAATTGTGAAGTTTGGTGAGAATTGGAGTTTATTTGACGTGATTCGGACGTCCGATTGAGAAATAGTGAAAGTGAAGTGTTCTTGAGAAAAATGATGAGTTTTGAGGTTTAATTCACAGTTTTATATGTTATTATGATTTGATCACACGAGAAAGTCTGTACAATGGTTTTAGACTTGCATGCATGTTTAGTTTAGAGCCCCGAGGGCTCGGGTGAGTTTCGAATAAATTTGGATTGTGTTGCGCTCATTCTTTCTTATGCTTTGACGTCGTTTCTTCAAGCATGAATGATATCATACTGAACAAATTAGCCCTGATTTATGTTTTGAATGAATTATTAGATCTTTATCATAATTACGGACTCGTATCTAAAAGAATCGTTGAATTTGGACATAGTATGAGGATTTTATGGTCATTTTATTAAGGTTGCCAGATTTTTTAGATTATTACGATATTGCTACTGTCAGCGTATTTAAAAATCTGCATTATTTGCAAATATTAAAACCTACATATCGCATTCATTATAAGGTCAAATTCAGTGATTTAAAAGCCTAACATGACTAGAATTTCACAAGGAATCCACTGGAGACATAAAAATCGAGTTTAGGGATCGTTTAGTACGAGAAACGAGGCCGAATAGCTGGCAGAAAAATATATAAAACTAGAGTTTGTTCATTCGGTCATATTTTGAGTTTGGGAGCTCGGATTTGGGCGAATCACCACAGGGACTGGGGTAAGTGTTGTCTAATCATTTTTTTTTTGTTATATTTCAATTGCCCAATATTTTTCATCACTTTTAAATATAAAACTAGGAATTTTCATGGTAAAAATTGAGGGTTTGGGTAGAATTAGGGAATTTCGTAAAAAATCGAATCTTTACCTCGAATTGAGGTCGGATTTCTAAATAAATTGTATATTTGGGATCGTGGGTGAATGGGTAAACATAATTTGGTCCGAACCCTGAGTTTGGACCAAGCCGGCTCGCGGTAGGGTTTTAACAGTTCTTGAGAAAACTTAGAAAAAAATATAATTTTCAGCAAAATTTAGTTGCTTTAGAATTAATTAATGATATTAAATTAATTATGGTCGAAATATTTTCAAGTGCGTAATTGAATTATTCTGCATATGCTACTTGACTATTTGTTTTCATTAGATTATTGCCAAGTATTGTTGCACGCGTCTTAAAAGTGTTGGTTGTTCCCTTGATTTTGTTATGGTACATAAAGGTTTAGCTGGGTGACAGTGTTACGATATTTACATATATTCTGGTTGGTTTCAGTATGAAATAATATTGGATACAGCTTGTGAGCTATACTGTGTTCTGTTTACAATTGTTGAGATAAAAATGTTGTGAAAGGCTTGGCCTGAATTGTGAATGTTTTTAATAAATAAATCAATTGATAGTGATAAGGGTGGACAATATGATAGTGATTAGGGTGGCCAGGGGAAATAAATGATAGTGATAAGGGCGGACAGGAGGAAATAAATGATAGTGATAAGGGTGGATAGGGAAAACAAATGATAGTGATACGGGTGGACATGGGAAATAAATGATAGTGATAAGGGTGGACAGGTGGGATCGGGTTGCAGGCGGCAACAAGACAATGATGAGGGAGAATATTTATGTTTTACTGATTTTAATTACAAAGATTTGGAAACCTTGCTGTTTTACTCTATTGTTTTCCCATATCTTGCACATTTGGTTATTTTAAATTTAAGTTTAGAAACATGGAAAGTTGTGTGAAATTTTGGTGACAGCCGAGTCCTGGAATCGGCGACTGTGTTATTTTATTTATTTATTGTTGTAGTTATATTTTTTGTTTGCGTAGAAATATTTTATTATATTATTATATACATATATTGTCGCATGTTAAGTTATAATTGCGCCGCCTTAGCCTCGTCACTACTTCGTCGGGGTTAAGCTCGACACTTACTCAGTACATGGGATCGGTTGTACTAATACTACACTCTGCACTCTTTTGTGCAGATCCAGGTACTTGCCAACAATAGAGATTTTTAGTAGCCGCTATTCATTATCTGGAGACATGAGGTATATCTGCCGGCGTTCGTAGATCCTGAGAGTCTTCTCTTAGTTCGTAGAGACTGTTTTATAATTTTCCTTAAACAATTATATTATTTTTTTCAGTTGATTGATTGTAGTATTTTTTAGTTGTTCGTGAATTGTGACAGCAGACCCTGGGGTAGTCTTGGAGTTATTTATATAATTAGTTCGTGGCTCGGTCTATTTATTTGCTTATTGTTTTATATTTGGAGTTATTCTTTGGAAACCATTAGATTAAGTTTACTTTAAATTTATTTTATTATGTTTAAATGTATAAAAAAAGTAAAATAGCTAATCAAACTCTAGAATTGTCTTGCCTAGCAAGTGTGGTGTTAGGCAGCATCACGATCCCTAAGGTTAGGAATTTGGGTCGTGACACAAGGCCCTTTATCATCTTCAGCTTCAATAAATGGAACAATTGTGTTATTGTAAGCAGATAAGTTCTCGTCATCGTACACAACTATTTCCTACCTGTCTCATTCGAAGTTTACCATTTGATGCAAAGAAGATGGGACTGTCTTAGCATTATGTATCCAGGGCCTAGCTAACTGGCCCTATTGTAGGAGACAACTACATCTAGTAGTTGGAACTCCATAGTGAACTCAACTGCCCCTGTTGACAATTTGAGCATTATATCACCGACAAAATCTTTCCCCCCTCCATAAAAACCTCGAACACATACACTGTTCATGTGGATTCTTTCAGTGCCAATCGTCAACTTTTGGAAAGTGGACAAGGAAAATATTTTCACTAGAGCCGTTATCAATAAGTACCCATGAGACAACAGAATCCTCGCACTTCACCGTGAAATAAAGAGCTCGGTTGTGTTCAGTACCCTCTATAGGAAGTTCATCATTTGAGAAAGTGATCATGTTTGCTTCGAATATCTTGTTAGAAATCTTTTCCAAGTGATTCATTGTGATCTTATCAGGAACTTGTGCTTCATTTAAAATCTTCTCAAGGCTTTGCGGTGTTCATCTGAATGTATCAGCAAAGACAAAAGAGAAATTTGAGCCAGTGTTTTCCTTAACTGCTCCACAATGGAATAGTCTTGCACTTTAATTTTTTTCAAGAACTCTTCAGCCTCTTCTTTGGTGACCGGTTTATTAACTAGGATTTAACTATCCTTGAATGGCTTGACTTTACTCCATTTCTCTAGGTAGAACATCTCCCAGAATGAGTCAGTCCTCTGATTTCATTAACTTTTTCCTCTACTTTTTCACCTTTATATGTCATTATCACCTGTTTGTAATTCCACGGGAAAACCTTTGTATCAATCATCGACAACTAGGTGACCGACTTAATAATAACAGGGGTAATACAATCCCCTTCCACGACTACGACATGCTTGTTCGAGATCCCTTGCACGACCACTTTCGACTTTTCTTGACTTGCTCCAACATCCTTTGGAGGCCCTTTCACAACCAACACAAGGTGGCTTCATGTTGAGCATGCTTAGATTATCCGTCACCCCTTCAACTGTCAAGGGCATTGCTTTTGTAAAATTTGGAGCCTTCACAGAATTACTTTCAGTAGCATGAATCATCATGCCAGCGTTGGAAGAATTGTTGGGTTCCCCATCCTTACGAACTATTTCAATCATATGTGTCTCTGCATGGGTTGGCAAAAGATTTTGGTTGGTGTTTGGCGCTGTCACGACCCAGTTTCCCTCCGTTGGGTATCGTGATGGCACCTAGTCTTAGGGACTAGGTAAGCCTAGCAATTACTGAATAACAACAATAATAAAAGGAAAACTAACAGTCTTGATATAGAATCTCAACAGAGTGAACAATCTTTCCCAAAACCGGTAGTACAAGTCATAAGCTCTACGAATCTTCTACAACTTCTAAGTACAACTGTTTGGATATAGATAAAACAATGTATGAATAATAAACACAAACAAGGTGACTCCGACGCCTGCAAACGCAGCAACAGGTTACCTTGAGTCTCCTCGGCAGTCATCCACACATTGAATACAATATATACCTGGATATGCAAACAGAAAGGTGCAGAAGTGTAGTATGAGCACACCACAGCGGTGCCTAGTAAGTATCAAGACTAACCTCGGTGGAGTAGTGACGAGGACTAGTCAATACACCACTGGTCTACAAAATAAGTAACATGAATATAGAAATGGCCGAATGTTGCATCTATCTAAGACTTCACGAAATAATTCAGAACAATGACAATATAAAGCGGAAGGAAATTACATAAATCAATAAAAAACCGTACAAAAATACACAGAAAAATGGACGGCAAAATAATTCAAATCGAAAGGAAACACAACACAATATAGAGAACGCAAATAACTCAACTCCACGTCGGTTTGTTCACATCGGGCCTTAGCCATTAAAATCCATAACTAGTAGAAATCTTTAAACAGCAATTCATATGAAAAACTTTTGCAAATAAAAGTCATTTTAGTATGGAAAGCATTCCTTTGAAAACATACTTTTTCCAAAAGTAGATATAAGTATATTTAATAGAGAGAATTACGTAAAACATAGTTTCTTTCAAAATACGAAACTTCCCAAAGATGCTTTCCCAATAAATGACTTCCAAATATCCTCTTAGGCAAGGCTAGTGCTTTTCAAATATACCTTCGATGTAAATGTCATTCAAGTATAATCATTTCAAAACAATTTCTTTTTGAATAATACTTTTCAATAAAATCCCTTGATCAAAATCTCCTCAAGATTTATCCACCAGAACTCAGACCGTAACTCAGAAAGTGCCATGCAGTACAGGAGGAATATCAAATCTTGCCAATAAATGAAGTAAATAGCAAACGGGAACAATGGAAATACTAATGCATAAATACGACACGGAATGTCCCCTCGGGCTAAAATAACATAAACATGGCACAGAATGTCCCTTCGTGCTAAATAACATATGCACGACACGGAATGCCCCCTCGTGCTAACATAACATAACATGGCACGGAATGTCCCCTCGTACTAACATATAATAACATGACAAAGAATGTCCCCTCGTGCTAAATAACATAAACAACAATTTAACAAGGTAAATCAACAATAAGAACCATAAATCACAACATCCCGGCTAGGGGGTTAACGACGCAAACAATATCATCAACAGTATAAACAACAATAAAAATCATACCATACCGGCAAGAGAGTCAACAATGAAAACAATATCATTAACAGAATAAACGGTAATAGAAACTATAACATCCCGACAAGGGAGTCAACAAAGAAAACAACATCATCAACAACAGAATAATAATAGAACCCACACAATCCCCGCAAGGGAAACAACTATAACCAATCTCACCTAAATAGTTATCTTCACAGAATAAACTCAACTTCAAGAAGGTCCAGTAATAGGCAAAATCAAGGAAATACCAATAACATAAATGTATAACAATTAGGCCTAAATAGCACTTAATGAAATAGTCATATAAATCACAATGTAAGACTCACGGGCATGTTTGACTCAAACGAATAGATGTTCGGACTACAGCTAGTCATCTATAAGGCCAGATAACACTAATTATAGTCAACTAAGAGAGCTAGGAAGATAATATAGCATGATGATAAGAGAAGTAGAATATTCAGTTAAGTTAAGTAAAGTCAAATAGCCAACCCAGGAATCCAAAAACAAGTAATTCTAATTTAAACAGGAAATGATGAAATTAACAACCAAGGATTCAAACGTAACAATTACCACTCATGCACAGGTAACATAAGAACCTATGAATCCTAAAAGGCCAATTTATTAGCAAATAAGTCAGAGTAAGCACTCGTCACCTCGTATACACGTACTACAATCAACGAAGAAGACTCAAACCCAAGGTGTAGTTCCCCCACACAAGGTTAGGCAAGATACTTACCTCAAAGATAACAACCATGTACTCAAGATTAAACTTCTCGGGCAGAAAGACCTCCGGACGGCTCACAATCAACTAAAATAACTTCAAAATACACATAAAACGTAGAAGGAACTATTCCAAATAATAAAGTCTCAATCTTTACAACATTATAAAAATCGACCCAAAAGTCGACCCCCGGGCCCGCACCTCAGAACCCAACAAACTTTACAAATTCCAATTACCCATTCACTCACAAGCCCGAATATACCGTTAGTTTTGAAATCCGACCTCAAAGCGAGGTCAAATTCCCAAATAATCAAAAAGCCCTAACTCTACCCACCATCCCAATTTCTACCTTTGATTTTA
Source organism: Nicotiana knightiana (assembly GCA_005239525.1). NCBI lineage: Eukaryota > Viridiplantae > Streptophyta > Magnoliopsida > Solanales > Solanaceae > Nicotiana > Nicotiana knightiana. Next base: position 110,991 of record ML393125.1, read on the forward strand.
TGTTTTTTGGCCTAGAATCTAATGGGTGTTGATAAAAATGGAAGAAAACAAGTCAAGGATTACTTACCTAAGAGGTTATGGTGAATAAGTGCCTAAAAGATTGCCTAAGAGCTTTGGAGGAGAAGGGTTTTATGAAAATGGTGGAAAATCCCGTATGCATTCTATTTTGGTAAAAAAATCACTGGCCAATATTCCTCTATGCGTTTGCGACCCCTTGTCCGCGTTTGTGAAGGCTTAACTGATATGGCCTATACATTCGTGTGCTAAGGGACGCGTTCGCACAGGGTAAATCACACACAGCCCCCAGGTCCCCTCCCTACTCTTGTGCGTTCGCACCCCCTTGAGTGCGTTCGCGTAGAGTAACAGTCTTGTACTCCGCGTTCGCACTTGATGTGGCGCGTTAGCATAGAAAAATCCCACCCCCTCCCCGGACATTTCTATGTGTTCGCGATTGAACCTATGCTTTCGCATAGCACAAATTACTAGACACCAGAAGACATCAATAAACACCAGATTTTCTATGTTTTTACACCCCGACACCTACCCGAGCCCTCGGGGCTCAAAACCAAATATGTACAAAATCTCTACAACATACTACAGACTTATTCGTGTAATCAAATCACCAAATAACATCATAAACATCGAATTATACCTCAAAATCAATGAAATTTCTCAAAACTTCTTTAAGCATCAATTTTTGCATTTAAGGTCCAAATCACTTCAAACGAAGTCCGTTTCATACCAGAATTCACAGATAACACATATAAATCATATCAAACCTGTATCGGGTTCCAGAACCAAGATACGGGCCCGACACCACATGTTTCACATAACATTTCATTTTCAAAGACCTTTATATTTTTCAGAAAATAATTTTCTTTAAAAATTCATTTCTCGGACTTGGTACCTCGGAATTCGATTCCGGGCATACGCCCAAGTCCAATCATTTCGTACGGACCCTTCATGACCGTCAAATCACGGGTTCGGGTCCGTTTATCAAAACTGTGGCCGAAGTCAACTTTATTTAAACTTCTAATACAAAATTATCATTTTTATCACTTTTTCACATAAAGCCTTCCTAGCTACACGCTCGGTTGTGCAAAAAAATCGAGGTAAGATAAAATGAGGTTTTTTATGACCTCGGGACACAAAATTATCTAGGAATATATGGGCTGACCTTTTGGGTCATCACAGGAACATCCGGGATCTAGACTACGATTTTATTTGTATCAATAAGCTCTTGGATTTCCCTCTTCAAATGCCAACACTTCTCTGTGTCGTGTCCTGGGGCATCAGAACAATATGCGTACCTTAGAGAATAATCAAGGTTCTTCGAGGGTGGATTTTGTATCTTTGCGTCAATCCGCCTCAACACGTCCAATTGTCTCAACCTTTGAAACAAACTGGCATAGAAATCTCTAAGGGGGTGAAGGTTTCTTTTCGCTATTGCCTTTCTCTACCATAATACGACCTTGGTAAAAAATTTGGACCAGTAGGGTTTCGTAGGGTTGTGGGGGTGGATAAGGATTTTGTGGAGTTGGAGCACGCCATTGCGGGTTCGGAGGGAGTTGAGCATATGACTGTGCATGGTGAACATGGTATTGGGGTAGTCTAATTGAGTATTTAGGATCTTGTGGTGGAAAATAATATTGGGATGGATTATATGGAGCTTGGGTGTAGGCTTGGGGTTGGGGTCGAGGTTGAGTGTACGTCCCATAGTCTAGATACAACCATAGCGACATCATCCTTCTTCTTTTTGCCTAAAAAGCTTCTTGTGCCACTTTGAATTACCGGTGTAGGTTCTTTTATGGCGGAGTATCTCATGATCTTGCTTGACTTGAGTCCCTCTTCCACCACTCCTCTCATCTTTACCACATCGTTGAAGGGCTTACCTATGGTTGAGATCAAATGGCCAAAGTAAGTAGGCTCTAGGGCTTGTAGAAAGTACTCGAACATATCGTCTTCTTCCATCGGAGGATTGACCCATGCAGCTTTCCCTATCTATCTGAACTCGTATTCCTTAAAGCTTTCACTGGGCCTCTTTTATACCTTGGTCATGGATAGGCGATCCAGGATAATGTTTATATTGTACTGAAAGTGCCGAGCAAAGGCCAGAGATCGTCCCATGTGTACCACATGCTAGCGTCCTAGTGGGTATAACATTCCAGAGCTGCCCCACTCAGATACTGACTGAAATATGCCATCAATAATTTGTCCTTCCCACCGGCACCTCTCATCTTACTACAAAAGCCTCTCAAATGGGCCATGGGATCTCCATGTCCATTGTACAGGTCAAACTTTTGCATCTTGAACCTGGCGGGCAGTTGGACGTCAGGGAACAAGCACAAATCCTTGTAAGGCACACTTAACTTCCTATCCCTCGCATGTTTAATGATTTCTCTAAACTCTTCACTTTTCAAAATATCTCATCTTGCTCCATGTTCTTAGATGGTTTCTCAATTTTAACAGGAGGTTCAAAGATAGGGGTGTAACAATAAGGATACGGGACCTTGAAGGTTGGTTCTAGAGCATAGTATTGGCCTGGAGCCTTGAATGTGGGTTCTCTTAGAAGATCGATGGAGCGTAGCTTGTGGAGGCACTACAAAAACAAGAGAAGATGTCGGAGCAGGGTATGAGGTTATTTTGGCTGGTGGAGCTTGGAAAGTTTGGGACGAGGTTCCGGGGTAGTTGTGGTAAGGGGTAAATCCTGGTGCATGTTGAGGGGAAAGATCAATGGTATTGGCATCTGGGCTAGTGATAGTGGTATGATGGAGGCCGGGTTTTTTGTATAGTTAATAGGAAATGAAGGTGGAGGGTGCCCCTTGATTCAAGCCTGATACATTTATTCCATTTGATGTTTCAACCTCTGGACCTGCTCTTTCAATTTAGATTTCGACTCCACAATCTCCCTTGACATGTCAACAATTCTTGTGTCTGGTTCTTTAATAGTCATGATTGCCTTGCGCTTTGACCTGGTGTTGTATGGATGACTTGCCAGAATTCCAAAAAACTAACCACCTAAACAGAACCTGTCTTAATTGCACATCCAACAACCTTGTTAGTTTTGAGATGCTTAACAGATAGGAAATCACACGTTGGGATGCAATGCACCTAAACAATTAAACACTTCTACCATATGTTTGAACGGTTGCATGTTTCATCCCGGCCTTAACTAACCCTCTTTCATTTCATCCTGTCTTTAATCACTCTTGGTTTTCTCATTTTTTTTATGTCGCTCTTTTATTTTTTGGCACTCTCTTTTTCTCTTTGTGTTTTTGCCACTCTTTTCTTTCTTTTTCACTCAATTTTTCATTCTTTTTTTTATGTTTTACTTTATGGCTATGATCGAATCCTATGGAGATTGCCTACGTAGCATGACGCAACATGAATCAGATAATTATGCAGTTAATGAAATAAATGCAAAATGAAAGAAAAGAAATTTTTTGGGTTTTTCAATATTTCATTAATAAAAGACATCTTTTTGGGTTTTTCTACTACAAGGACTCAGAAGTATTGATGACCTAAAAAACAAAACATATAGACTCGAAACAAACCAACAAAACCGACTTGACAAAGATGAACAAACTCGAGAAAATTCAAATATAGACTCAAAAGCCAAAAAATCAAGAATACATAAGAGCCTCCAATGCTATTCAGGGGAGCGCAGGACATCAGCCAGTCTCGGCGCGGGCGTACGTGCAATCTCTTCCTGAAGGTGGTCTAGATCAGCCATCACTTGGCGAACAAAGGTCATCACAAAAGCAAAAAATATAGATCTGGTCATATCTTCACATTCATGGAATTTCATTGCCACATAATAACCTATTACTTTGATTCTCATTCTAATAACACTCATTCCTTTAAGCAAGCGTCCAATTTGCTGTGCACGGGCTTCCAGCACCTGTGTGGTTGTGTTGTCTTGGTCTTGCAACTTCTGCACGCTCTCTTCTAATTGGTAAATTAAGGCATATCAGTGTCCTCTTTCTGTTTTGAAGTCCTTTGTTCTCTGAACCATTTCATTTTCAAGGGTAGTCAGGTTTTCCCTTAAGATTGTGACTCCTCTATCATAATTTTGCTTTAATTGGTGAGCAAACCTTGTCCGTTCTTCTGCACCTTTTTGTCCTGACCCAATTTCCGCTATGTTGGGTATCGTGATGGCATCTAGTCTTAAGGACTATGTAAGCTTAACATTCCTGAGTAACAACAATAATAAATAACATCTAATACATTCTGGAAATGAATTTTTTTTGTACAATATAAGATTTCCAAAACCGGTAGTACAAGTCATAAGCTCTACAGAGTTTACTACAACTTCTAAATACAAGTATTTAGAAATAAGTGAAGACAGTGTAATAACAAAATAGGACGGTGACTCCAAAGCATGCGAATGTAGCAACAGGTTTACCTTGAGTCTCCACACAGCAATCCGCACTGCTAGCTATTGATCAACCAGCTATGAAATACCTGGATCTGCACAAAAATGTGCAGAAGTGTAGTATGAGTACACCACATTGATACCCAGCAAGTATGAAGACTAACATCAGTGGAGTAGTGACGAGGAACAGTCAAGACACCTACTGGTCTAAACAACCTGAACAAGTATAAGTATAGAAATAACAGAGTATGAAATCAACATAGAGACGATATGGCTAGCAAATACATTGATTGAAATGAGGAAAAGGACAATAACAAGTATCAATGGAATACTATAATAATGACACATAAGTGTGAACAGATTCACAACCTCAACCCTAAATCACAAATACAGCAAGGACAAGTAATAACTCAACAACAACGATCACTTTCAAATCACGTTTTAGTCAACAAAACTCCACGAGGTACCGAACCTCGGGCTAATCACAACTCACGAGTCCCAATACCTGAACCCTAACTCTTGGCACCATATGCCCTCATTACATCTCATAATCTGTGATGAACCGATAGGTCATCTTATGTTTTAGAACCAAACTTTATGTTTCGAAACCTTTATAAACTTATTCTAGCCTTCCTCGATTTGTGTGGGCAGTCCCGATATTGACCCAGAAGACTTATATGTTAAAAACTGATAAAAATAAGAATATTTGCCTTAAAAGTTAATTTTAGTTGACTTTGGTCAACGTTTTGAGTAAACGGATCTGGGCCCATATTTTGATGGTCTCAGTGGGTCCATATTGAAATATGAGACCTTGGCATATGTCCGGAGTCAAATTCTAAGGTCCCTAGATCGAGATATGAATTTTTGTGGAAAATTAAAAATCTAACATTTAATGGTTTTAAGAATTGATTAATGTTTGGTATTGTTGATACCGAGCTCGTATTTTGGTTTCGGCGATTGGTAAGTTTCAATATAATATTTATGACTTGTCTATGAAGTTTGGTAAAAAACGGAGTTAGTTTGACATGATTCGGACGTCCGGTTATGAAAATAGAAGTTTTAAAGCCTTATTGAAAATTCCATTCGATTTGGTGTTCAATTCGTATTTCTAGGTGTTCTTTTTGCGATTTGATCACACAAGCAAGTTCATATGAATTTTAAGGACTTGTGTGTATGTTTGGTTTGGATCCCCAAACTCAGGTAAGTTTTGAGTAGGCTACGAGATGTTTTGAACTTAGAAAAATCTGGTTTTCCTCAGCTTCAGTTGTCATATGGTTTCCTTCTTCGCGTTCGTGAAGATACTCTCGCGAACTCGAATAGTGAACTAGAGCTGGGTGGAAACTATTCTTCGTGAAAATTAACGCAAGGTCGCGAACACGAAGCAATGGGGGCATTACCCTTCGCGAACGCGACCAGCCTCTCGCGAACGCGTAGGCATGGGACCTGGTGGAGGGGAAGTGACCTATACTCTTCGCGAACACAGCACATGGATCGCGAACGTGTAGGCTGGTGGGTATAATCCTTCATGGACGTAAAGTGTATCTCGCAAACGCGTTGGATATTTCAGTCACTGCTTCACGATCGCGGCAGGCCTTTCGCTAACCAAAGAAGGTCTGACGCCCAGACCTTAAAACACTTCAAAAACGGGATTTTACCCATTTTTCATAAACTCTCCATTAGAGCTCGGCCTAGGTGCGATTTTGAAGATAAAACTCAACCCCAATTCATAGGTTTGTACCCTTTGACTCATTTTCGTCAATTTCTAACATCACCCATTAATTCCTAGCCATAATTTTTGTTCTTTCATGGTATAAAACTAGGGATTTAGGAAGAATTGTAGGTTTTTGCAAATTGGGGATTTAGACCTCAATTTGGGGTTGGATTTCGACACTAATTGCATATTCGGGCTCGAGAGTGAATAGGTGAATGATTTTTGGTCCGAACTTCGAGTTTTGACCAAGCGGGCCTGAGGTCGATTTTTGACTTTTTAGGGGAAGGTTTGGGAAATCTAAATTAATACATTGTAATTTATTCCTTTGGCAATATTTGATGTTATTAAGTTAATTGTGGATGGATACGAGTGGTTTAGAAGTGTATTCTAGAGGAAAAACGGTAATTGAGAATTGAGTGGCCTATGGAGCGAGGTAAGTGTTGTGTCTAGCTTTGACTTGAGGGATTAGGAACCATTGCCTTAATTGCTATATGAAATTCATGCGAGCGGAATATATGTGAGGTGACGAGTACTTATGCGCCGCCAATTTACCTGTCTTACCTGTTTCTTTCCCGTTCTTCTTATATTGTTTCTTTCCTTGCCTTGACTGTTACATGCTTTTTCTTGTATTTCCACCTAACTACTACTTGTTATATATTGTTTCTCCTTATTGAAAGTATTAGATATTCTATAGCTTCATTGTCTTCTATTACTTGCTTAAGATGTTCTTACTGGTGTTTTAGTGATAATCTGAATCGGTCTCGCTAAGTAGTATTACTTGTGTTAGGTTTTATTGAGTATAAGCTCCCCATTTGCCTTGTTCTGAAGTTTAAGTATTGTGAAGAGTTTTGTGTTAAATTGTGAAATTTTTGTAATTCCTGAGTAATTGATATTAATATGGTGGGATCGGGTTGCACGCCGCAATAGGTTGATAAGGGTGATATACTGAGCAGTAATAAAGGTGAATTCATATTATACAGTGGGATCAGGTTGCACTGCGCAACATGTTTAATAAGGGTAGAATGTGGTGGAATAAGGGTGAATTGTGATTGTGCTACGGTGGGATCAGGTTGCACACCGAAACACTTTTATTTATATTATGTTGTTTATGTTATTAAGAGGAAATAAGGGAGGATCATGATATGTACGGTGTGATCGGGTTGGGCGCCGCAACAATCTATATGTTTATGTTCTTGTTTGACTGTGTTAGCTGTACGGTATTCTTGAATTGTACTTAAGGATTTGGTAATTGATGAAAACTGATGAAACATGTTGGGTGCTGTATTTATTTCTTGCAAGTTACTATTTTTACTTTATTCTGTCTTCTTTTCTGCCTTTATTGTTCATTGTATACATATTACATTGTGAATGTCCCGCCGTAGCCTCGTCACTCCTTCATCGAGGTTAGACTCGATACTTACCAGTCCATGGGGTCGGTGGTACTGTTACGGAACTCTACACTTCCTGTGCATATTTTGGAGCAGGTAGTGGTTGATCGAGAGGTTGGCTGTAGACTTCACAGCTAGGAGACCCAAGGTAGTCATGTTGGCGTCCGCAGTCCCTGGCGTCCCCTTCTACACTCCCATACTTACTATTTTACTTTATTTCACAAACAATTGTATTTACTTTTGGACAAACACATGTAGTAAAATCTTATTATGTTCGTGAATTGTGAATATGGATTCTGGGTTGTAATAGTATGGAATCAAAGCTGTTATTTGTATAACTTCGCATTTGTTTTGAGTCATTATAGCTTGTTTACTGATAATCACTTAAATGTAAATAATTGGCTAAATATCTAATGTTGTCTTGCCTGGCGAGTGTTAGGCGCCATCACAGTCCCGACGCTGAGAATTTCGGGTTTTGACATAACCGCACTGACGACTCACGTGCCAAATAGAGCCATTCTCACATAGAAGTCAAGTAAACAAGGAGATCCATCTATACTCAACAATATCAAGAAAACCTCTTAACTAATAAGGGTGTTTAACTACGTGTATGCTTGTGCAAGTGTCCTAACATATTTTATACCATCTAGTAAGCATACGGAAAGGAACGGACAACACCTAAAATATTTTCTCACAACTTTCACAAGAATAAGCTCACACGGGTAAGTGTACCGCTACACAAATCAACAACAAGAATGCCCCCAGGACAACACAAGTAATCACAAATCAACCCCTGACATAGCCCACATTGTCTCACCACGTGTGCAATAGTAAAGTAAATGCCCACCTTGTCTCACCACACGTGCATAATCATGTTCCCACATTGTCTCGCCATATGCGCAACCCACATAAATATATATATCCTACCTCTTCATGCCGCATGTGCAATATCAACAATAACCACAACACAGCAGAAAACTCATGCAACCCCATGTCAACAGCCGCACAGCAGAAACCTTGTGCATCAACACAACAAGTACAACATCAACAATGACAACAATACAAAGTACGGTAAATAAATCAACCCAAAAACCTTCGATCACAAGAAAATAGTAGAACTAGTTCACAAGGAGTAACCACAATAAGGAATACTATGCATAATAAGAACAACTCAAAAAGGAGGAAAATAACATGTAACAATATTCCCACAATGTACGGTTCAACAACCAAGAAACTAACACAAGTCAAATAATTCCCAATAAGGACAAGTCCACTAAGGCATGGGATTTCTAAGCTTCTTTTAAGTTTTGGGCAATTTCGGGAGAAATATAGCCAATTCAAATAAAGATAAGTAGCGAGAAGATCACCGTAATCTTAATTAAGGTAGAACATTTACAAAAGGGATAACTAAAACTTCAAATAGAGATAAACAATTAGGGAAAATATAACATGGTAGTGGAAGAAATAACAGTCTCAATTGAGCCACATATGAATCAAATAACAGTAAGAGTGGATCATGAAGAAATTGATTCTAATTAAGCATGTAAAGGTGAAACTAGTAATTAAGGAACATAATCATAACAATAACAACTTCATATTCAATGAATATAAAGACCTATGAACTCTAAAAGGCCAATTTTGCACAAATAAGTCTGAGCACGTACTCGTCACCTCGCGTACACTGACTACAATCAACATAAAAGACTCAAATCCTAAAGGGTAGTTGATACGCTCAAATTACACCTTAAAATAGTGTAAAGCGATCGATGTCAAATATAGTAACCCAATGAGGTTGGGGTCGAATCCTACAGGGAATAGGCGTGAAAAGTTAACTTGAGTAGTGTGAATCTTAATTTAAATCGTATTTCTATTCCGTTAGAGTAACAAGAGTATGGTAGTAGAATGGATTATAATTTTGTGAAATAGTAACAAGTATGATTAAAAAAGGTTGTAATTAATTTGATTATCTAAACCAAGGTTGTGTCCCCTTCAATTAAATGTAATGCTATCGGTGTTAATATGATATATTTCTAATGTAAGGTCCTTTTGATATGCAAATGATTTCTAAATGACTACCCAATATTTTCCAATAGTTGGGTAGTATTTCTCTTTATGATTTTTCTAAATATAAAAGAGTTGCAATTAATAGTAATCAATTTATGCAAAATAAAATCCACTTATTCCTAAGAGATTCCATTAAAAAAGATTTAAAACCTTGAGTCTTTGATATTTACTTCTACCACTCTAACTCACTTTTCCAAGTAGAGAAAGAATATAATGGCGCTTGATAATGTTTGAAACCACCAACAATAAATGAAGAATGATGTCACGACCCCAAATCCCAACAAGGCGTGATGGCGCCTATCGTAGAACTAGGCTAGCCAACCATCACATAACTACACACTTAGTTTAATCATTAAATATCAGCATATCAAGAATGAAAATTTCCTAAGTCTTTAGGCAAATATAAAATAATCCACTGTCTAAACAATTCCCACATGTTTGGAGTCAACATGGTCACGAGCATCTTAGAATATAATAAACTCTGCTAATGTCTTAATAAATATCTATGAATCAAATGCTAATACTATAATAAGAAGGGAAGTGGAGAAGTTGCAGACGCTGAACAACAACCTCGAAATCCGTAAATGCTGCTGATAACGAACGAATATGTCTACTGGTCCGCACTAGTACCTGGATCTGTACACAAAGGTACAGGGAGTAACGATGAATATACCAACTCATTAGTAATGAAAATAAATAACATTCTGAGAATAAGAAACACACAGCACAAATACACCAATCCAAAAAATAATAAAATGCCACGACTCAATAAGGTATATATAAGTTCACACAACTTTCCGTAAAAATTCTTTAAAACAAGTATATTTTCCATTATTTCTCAGTAAAACTCGCAAAAATATCAGTTTGAAAAATGAAGTCAATCATAATCAAAACTCAGTAAAATATCATCAACAATCTGCCCCTCGAGCCATAATCATCACTCATAAATATCCCCTCACCACCTCACAGTCACTCAGTATCATCCTCTCGGGCATCCTCACTGGCACTGATGCCTCCCAATCACTCGTCACTCGGCACTCGGCACTCGCACTCAGTAGGTACCTGCGCTCACTGGAGGTATGTACAGACTCCGCAGGGGATCCTACAACACAAGACCTATAAACAAGCCAAATCATGGGATCAATCACTCTCAGGCACTCGGCCTCTCTCATATCATAACATCCTCACAATATTGGCCCTCGGCCTCACTCAGTCAGACACTCTCAACATGCCACTCGGGCAATAAATAAGCAAGGTTTTCGACCCAAAACAATATTTCATTTCAAGAATTAATATCAACAAGAGCTGAGTGTCAAAACAAATTATCAGGAAAGATTGAGTGTACAGTCATAATTTCTATGTAAGGAATTATCAGGTAAATAGCCCCCAAGGGGTTAAAAAAAAATAGGCACTAGGCCCCAAAAATGGCTTACATCCCAATTATATCAAAACATATCAATACTATAAAGAATAGGCTTTGAAAGCAGTTTCGCAACTCAATAGTTGCCTAAAAAGGAAACATATTTCCAAATTTCAAATTCGTGCACACACTCGTCACCCAGTGTGTGCCTTACTCCAAAAACGTGAAAGGATGTAAAGTCTGGGGTTTCATACCCTCAAGACAGGATTTAAAGACATTACTTACCTCAAACTAGCCCGAAAAACTACTCTGCAACCCGCTTGCCTCTCAAATTATTATCATCAAATTATGCTAAGGGAATGAATTCCAATTGAAAAGTACCAATTTTAGCACAAAACCCGACCCCTGGGCCCACTTCTCGGAATTCGACAAATTTTATAGCAAAATGTTCTTCATCATCTCACGAGTCCGTACATATAAATAACGCTAAAATCGGAGTTCGTTTGACCCCTCAACTCGACCCTTAAAGGTCTCATAATCTCAAGCCCTAACCCTATCTTTTTCTATTGATTTTCATGAATTAAACACTGATATTTGATCCTTAATAAAATATAATCGAGTATTAGGGTCCAAAATCCTTACCTCAATGAAGAACAATGATTTCCTCTTTTCAAAATCGCCTCAAAAGCTCTCTTTCCGTACAAAAATGGTGAAAAACTGGGTATTGGTGGTGGAGGGTTTATTTTTATACTGTCCAGAATATTCGCGGTACTGTTCACGCGAGTTACTGCCCACCCGAGTTACTGTTCATGCTGCTGTGAAAAAATTGCAGCAGCTTTTCTTCTAGTCTAAATTGATCCGTTAGCCTTTTGAAATCCACCCGAGGCCCTCGAAAATCTCAACAAATATACCGACACGTCCCATAACATCATTTGAACTTAGTCAAGCCTTCGAAACACCAAAAACAACATCAAAACAACAAAATCACATAAAATTCAAGCCTATGAACTTTGAAATTCCTAAATTCCACCAACGACGTCGAAACCAACCAAAACACATCCAATTGACCTGAAATTTTGCACACATATCCAAAATGCTATTACGAACCTGTTCCAACTTTCGGAATTCCATTCCGATCCCGATAGCCTATTTTCCACTGCGGATCGAAAATCGCCAAAAACTAACTTTCGCCAATTCAAGCCTAATTCTACACCGGACATCACAAAATTATTTTGAACATACTCCTAAGTCCCAAATCACCTAACGAAGCTATCCGAGCCATAAAATCTGCATTCCGAGATCATTTACCAATAAGTCAACTCTTAGTTGACATTTTCAACTCTAAAGCTACTTTTAGAGGCTAAATATCTTAAATCCTTCTATAACCACTATGAACCTGAGCTAACCAACTCTAACACATCCTAAACAGTATAACAAACCTATGACAAGGCAATGACAACAAATATAATGCAAATTCTGTGTAACGACCGACCGAGTTGTTACATTTTCCCCCTCTTAAATAAGTGTTCGTCCTCGAACGGGCCTAGAAACATACTTGGAGTCTAAAACAAGTGAGGATATATGTCCTGCACCTCCCGCTAGGTCTACCAAGTAGCCTCCTCAACTTGCTGACCTCTCCACTGAACCTTCACCGTAGCTATATCCTTCGACCTCAACTTTCTGACCTCGCGAGCAAAAATAGCCACTGGCTCAACCTCATATGACATATCATCCTCGAGTTGAACTGTGCTGAAGTCCAGGACATGATACGGGTCACCAACATACTTCCTGAGCATCGACGCATGAAATAACGGATGGACACTAGACAAGCTAGGTGGCAAGGCAAGTCTATAAGACACCTCCCCAACCTTCCGAACCACCTCAAAAGGACCAATAAATCGAGGAATAAACTTTACCCTCTTTCCAAACCTCATAACACCCTTCATTGGTGATACCTTCAGCAGTACCTTATCAACTTCCATGAATGACACATCCCGGACCTTCCGGTCCGCATAACTCTTCTGCTTAGACTACGCTGCGCGAAGTCGCTCCTGAATCAACTTAACCTTTTCCAATGCATCCTGAATCATATCTGTGCCCAACAGCTTAGCCTCACCGAGCTCGAACCAACCAACCAGAGATCTACACTTCCTACCATATAAAGCCTCACACATGTCCATCTGAATACTGGACTAGCAGCTGTTATTATATGCAAACTCTACTAGTGGCAGAAACTGATCCCATGAACCACCAAAATCAATCACACAAACATGTAACATGTCCTCAAAAATCTGAATAGTCCTTTCCGACTGCCCGTCGATCTGAGGATGAAATGCACTGCTCAACACTACCTTAGTACCCATACCTCTCTGTACGACCCTCCAAAATTGAGATATGAATTGTGTGCCTCTGTCAGAAATGATAGAAACGGGAACCCCATGCAATCAGACAATCTCCCTGATGTAGATACTCGCTAACCGCTCGGAAGTATAAGTAGCACTGACAGGAATGAAGTGCGCAGACTTGGTCAACCTATCCACAATGATCCAAATATCATCGAAACCCTTCGAAGTCCGTGGAAGTCCAACTACAAAGTCCATAGTGATCCGCTCCCACTTCCACTCCGGAATGTCTAATCTCTGAAGTAACCCACCTGGTCTCTAGTGCTCATACTTGACTTGCTGGCAGTCGAGACACCGTGCTGCATACTCAACAATATCCCTCTTCATCTGCCTCCACCAATACTGCTGTCCCAAATCCTGATACATCTTCGCGGCACCCGGATGAATGGAATACCACGAGATATCAGCCACTGCTAATATCAACTCTCAAAGACCATCCACATTAGGAACACATATACAACCTTGCATCCTCATAACACTGTCATCATCGATAGTCACATCCCTGGAAGCATCCCGTTGGACCCTATCCTAAAGTACTAAAAAATGCGGATCATCATACTGCCGAGCTCTAATCTGATCATAGAGAGAAGATCGGGAAGCCATGCTAGCTAATACCCGCGGAGGGTCTGACCAATCCAATGTCACTAACTAACCCGCTAAATCCTGAACATCAAGTGCTAGAGGTCGCTCTGCTACTGAAAGGTAAGTTAGACTCCCCAAACTCTCGGCTCTGCGACTCAAGGGACCAGCCAATACATTGGCCTTTCCCGGGTGATACAAAATAGTAAGGTCATAATCCTTGAGAAGCTCCAACCATCTCCTCTGCAGAAAATTCAAATCCTTCTACCTCAGCAGATACTGCAAGCTAAGATGGTCAATGAAAATATCACACTATACCCCACACAAGTAATACCGACAAGTCTTTAAGGCATGAACAATGGCAGCTAACTCAAGATCGTGCACTGGATAATTATTCTCGTGCACCTTCAACTGTGTAGACGCATAGGCAATCACCCTACTGTCCTGCATCGATACCGCTCCCAAGCCAACTCTAGAAGCATCACAATAGACTGTGTAAGAACCTAAACCAGTAGGCAAAACTAGTACCAGAGCTATAGTCAATGCTGACTTGAGCTTCTGAAAGCTTTCCTCACACTCATCGGACCGTCTGAATGGACCACCCTTCTGGGTCAATATGGTCAATAGTGAAGCAATAGAAGAGAATCCTTCCACAAAGCGAAGGTAATATCCCACCAAACCAAAGAAACTCCTAATCTCCATAGCTGAGGACGGTCTGGGACAACTTTGCACCGCCTCAATCTTCTTCAGATCAACCTGAATAACCTAACTAGACACTACCTGCCCCAAGAAAGCTACTAAACCAAGCAAAAACTCACACTTTGAGAATTTTGCATAAAGCTTCTCCTCCCTCACCCTCTACAACAAAATCCTCAAGTGCTGAGCATGTTCCTCCTCGCTACGGGAATAAACCAAGATGTCATCAATGAATACAATGACGAACGAATCAAGGTAAGGCTGAAACACGTTGTTCATCAATTGCATGAACGCAGCTGCGGCATTGGTCAGCCCAAATTACATAACCAGAAACTCATAATTACCATATCTGGTCCTGAAAGCATTCTTCAAAATGTCAGAATCCTGAATCTTCAACTGATGATACCCATATCTCAAGTCAATCTTGGAGAACATTCTAGCTCCCTGAAGCTGGTCAAACAAGTCATCAATACAGGTCAACTTATAACGGTTCTTCACCGTAACCTTATTTAGTTGTCTATAATCAATACACATACGCATGGAGCCATCTTTCTTTTTCACAAACAACACCTGTTCACCCCAAGGTTACACACTCGGCCAGATGAACCCTTTATCTAAGAGTTCCTGAAGCTGCTCTTTCAATTCCGTCAACTCCGCTGGTTCCATACAGTAAGGTGGAATAGAGATAGGTTGGGTTTATGGGACCACGTCAATACCAAAATCAATGTCCCTATCAGGTGGCATGCATGGCAGGTCTGCAGGAAATATGTCCAGAAAATCACGGACCACAGGAACAAAATCAACAGAAGGGGTCTCACTACTAACATCCCTCACGAAAGCAAGATAAGATTCCCATCCTTTCTCAACCATACGCTGAGTCTTTAAATAAAAAATCACTCTGCTAGGCATATGCTCTATAGACCCTCTCCACTGAACTCTCGGAACTCTGGACATAGCCAGAGTCACGGTCTTAGCGTGGCAATCAAGAATAGCATGACATGGGGATAACCAATCCGTGCCCAGTATCACATCAAAATCAACCATACTAAGTAACATAAATTCTATTAGGGTCTCCAGACCCCCAATAGATATAAAAATACACACGGTCCACAACAATAGTATCGCCCACCGGAGTCGAAACATGAACATACGTAACTAAAGACTCACATGGCATAGTCAGAAATTGAGCAAAATATGATGAAACATAAGAGTATGTGGAACCAGGGTAAAATAAAAAAAAACATCACTGTGACAAACTGACATAGTACCTGTAATCACCGCATCTGAGGCCAAGCATCAGGTCTAGCCGGAAGTGCATAAATACGTGGCTGTCCTCCACCTGTTCGACCTCCCGCTCTAGGGCATCTAGTTGCCTGACCATAACCCTTGGCTGCCTGAGTGGGTTATGAAGTGACTGGGGCTGAATCCGAGGGCTGAACCCGCTGCTAAGATGATTCACTACCACGACGAGGGAAAAACCTCCATCCATGACCAACCTCTCCACACTCAAAGCAACTACCTAGAGCTGGATATGGGGACTGAAGGGGACCCCTGCCACCATGATAGCCACCGGATACCATGCATAGAGGAACCCTGATATGATGATGCTTTGGAGGAGCTATGAGCTGGAAGGGTGCTAAAAGATAAACGACCCTGATGAGAGCTGCGGGGACCCTACCCCGAAGATGCGCCACAATAGGTTGGGCGAACTGGCTGTGGAGTTCTAAATGGACGGTCTCTGCTATTTTGAATTTTCCCTCTAGAAGGGGCACCACTGAAGCAACCTAATCCCCGAGGCCACTTGGCCTCCCTCTCCTCACGCTCCTGCTTGTGAACCGACTCAATGTCTTGAGCTATGTCAACAACCTTCTCAAATGTGGATCCAAACACCTTCTCTCTGGTCATCAAAATGCAAAGATTATACGTGAGACCATATACAAACCTCCTGATCCTTTCCCTGTCAGTAGGGACTAATTCCGAAGCATGTCTAGCCAACTCGCAAAAACTCATCTCGTACTGAGTAACTGACAATTCTCCCTGGTGGAGCTGCTCAATCTGTCTGCGCTGCTCCTCTCTGTGGGACTGAGGAACATACTTCTCCAAAAAAGCGTGGAGAACTGCTGCCAGGTTAGTGGTGATGAACCAACCGGCCTACGCCTCTCAAATGCCTCCCACCAAGTGAAAGCAGCACCTGCAAACTGAAATGTAGCAAATGAGACCCTGCTGGACTCCAAAATACCCGCAATACGTAGTATCCTCTGGCACTTATCTAGAAACCATTGGGCATCCTCGCCCTCCATACCACTGAATGTCGGAGGCTGATGGCTGCTGAACCTCTCCAGCTTGCGCTGCTCATCCTCAGGCATAGTAGGAATGACATAGTCCTGAATTGGGGCAACCGGCTAGGATGGGACTACCCCCGTTTCCTGAATACCCTATACAGTCGGCTCAGGTGTCCGGGCATCTAGAGTCTGAATGCCTCCCCCAGCCTGAGCTGCAGTGGCAGTAGTAGGCATAGCAACTGCCTGAGCTAAACTGGTACACCCGGAATAACAATAGGCACTGCCGGTGCCTGAGCCTGTCCCGCTGGAGTACCCTCGGGGAGGACCTGATCCTGACTGGCAACGGGATCCTGTGGTACTGTTTCGGCCGCTGCACTTGTTGGTCCCTTAACTCCACCACGGCCTCGACCCCTTGTGGGTCTGACTGGTATCTGGTCACCCTGATCGGTATTGTGTGTCCTCGCCATCTGTGAGAGAATGAAACAACATGAGTTTAGATTTCAAGAACCAATAGATTGGCACGAAAGAGTTCAAAAAATAAGATTTCTTTTTTCCTAAGAGTTCTGCAGCCTCTCGAAGATAAGTACAGAAGTATCTATACCATTCCGCAAGATTCTACTAAACCTACTCATGACCGTTGAGTCCTATGTAACCTAGAGCTCTGATACCAACTTGTCACGACCCTAAATCCCAACAGGCCGTGATGGCGCCTATCGTGGAACTAGGCTAGCCAACCATCACATAACTACACACTTAGTTTAATGAAATAACACAATATCATTAAATATCAGCATAGCAAGCACGAAAATTTCCTAAGTCTTCAAGCAAATATAAAATAATCCATTGTCTAAACAATTCCCCTAGGACTGGAGTCAACATGGTCACGAGCATTTAAGAATATAACTAACTCTGCTAATGCCTTGATAAATGTCTATGAATCAAAAGCTAATACTATAAGAAGAAGGGAAATGGAGAAGCTGCGGACGCTGAACAGCTACCCCGAAATCCCTTAAATGCGGTTGATAACGAACGAATATGTCTACTGCACTGCACTAGTACCTGGATCTTTACACAGAGGTACAGGGAGTAATGATGAGTACGCCAACTCAGTAGTAATGAAAATAAATCACAGTCTAAGAATATGAAACACACAACACAAATACACAAATCCACAAAATAATAAAATGCCACGACTCAATAAGGTATATAGAAGTTCAAACCACTTTCCTTAAAAATTCTTTAAAACAAGTATATTTTCCAGTATTTCTCGGTAAAACTGCCAAAAATATCAATTTGAAAAATGAAGTCAATCATAATCAAAACTTAGTAAAATATCATCAAAAATCTACCCTTCGGGCCATAATCATCACTCATAAATATTCCCACAGCACCTCACCATCAATCTGTAACAGTCACTCAGCACCTCACGGTCACTCAGTATCAACCCCTCGGGCATCCTCACTGTCACTCATGCCTCCCAATCACTCATCACTCGGAACTCGGCACTCGCACTCAGTAGGTACATGTTCTCACTGGGGGTGTGTACAGACTCCGGAGGGGCTCCTATAGCCCAAGCGCTATAAACAAGCCAAATCATGGCATCAATCACTCTCAGGAACTTGACCTCTCCCATATCATAACATCCACACAATATTGGCCCTTGGCATCACTCGCTCATACACTCTCAAAATTCCACTCGGGCCATAAATAAACAGGGTTCTCGACCCAAAACAGTATTTCATTTCAAGAATTAATATCAACAAGCACTAAGTGTCAACACAATTCACCAGGAAAGACTGAGTGAAAAATAATAACTTCTAAGTGAGGAATTATCAGGAAAATAGCCCCCAAGGGGTTAAAACAGATCGACACTAGGCCCCAAACATTGCTTACAGCCCAATTATATCAAAACATATCAATACTATAAAGAATAGGCTTTAAAAGCAGTTTTGCAACTCAATAGTTGCCTAAAAAGGAAACATATTTCCAAATTTCCAATTTGTCCACGCCCCACACTCGTCATTCACTGTGTGCGTCACTCCAAAACCGTGAAAGGATGTAATGTCCGGGGTTTCATACCCTCAAGACAGGATTTAAGGACATTACTTACCTAAAACTAGCATGAAAAGCTACTCTGCTACCCGCTTGCCTCTCGAATCAACTTCTGAGTGCTCCAAATCTACCAATATCAGATTTTTATCATCAAATTATGCTAAGGGAATGAATTCCTATTGAAAAGTACCAATTTTAGCACAAACCCCGAAATTAGCCAAAACCCGACCCCCGGGCCCGCGTCTCAGAACTCGACAAATTTTATACTAAAATGTTCTTCATCATCTCACGAGTCCGTACATATAAAGAACACTATAATCGGAGTTCTTTTGACCCCTCAACTCGACCCCTAAATGTCTTATAATCTCAAGCCCTAACTCTATATTTTTCTACTGATTTTCATGAATTAAACACTGATATTTGATGCTTAATCACATATAGTCGAGCATTAGGGTCCAAAATATTAAACTCAATGAAGAACAATGATTTCCTCTCTTCAAAATCGCCGAAAAAGCTCTATTTCTATACAAAAATGGTGAAAAAGTGGGTATTGGTCGCGAAGGGTTTATTTTTATACTGTCCAGAATTTTCGCGGTATGTTCATGCGTTTTACTCTTCACCCGAGTTACTATTCATGCTGCTGTGAAAAAGATGCAGCAGCTTTTCTTCTAGTCTAAATTGATCCGTTAACCTTTCGAAATCCACCCGAGGCCCTCGGAAATCTCAACAAATATACCAACACTTCCCATAACATCATTCGAACTTATTCGAGCCTTCGAAATACCAAAAACAACATTAAAACACCAAAATCACATCAAATTCAAGCCTATGAACTCTGAAATTCCTAATTCCACCAACGACGCCGAAACAAACCAAAACACATCCGATTGACCTGAAATTTTGCAAACATATCCAAAATGCTATTATGAACTTGTTCCAACTTCTGGAATTCTATTCCGACCCCGATAGCCTATTTCCATTGCCTATCAGAAATAGCCAAAAACTAACTTTCGCCAATTCAAGCCTAATTCTACGCCGGACATCACAAAATTATTCCGAACACATTCCTAAGTCCCAAATCACCTAACGAAGCTATCCGAGCCAGAAAATCCGCATTTTGAGATCGTGTACCAATATGTCAACTCTTAATTGACTTTTTCAACTCAAAAGCTACTTTTAGAGGCTAAGTGTCTTAACTCCTTCTATAACCACTCCGAACCTGAGCTAACCAACTCTAACACATTCTAAACAGTATAACCAACCTATGACAAGACAATGAGAGCAAATATAATGCAAATTCTGTGTAACGACCGACCAGGTCGTTACAAATGAGAAGTAAATAAATATCAACCAACCATTATATGTGACTATTCAAAATGTGACTGTTGAAAGTGTGGATTGTAGCTCTTTTTCCAGAGAAGATGGCCCGACAAAACCCCCAATAAATCTATTTATAGTGGGATAAACTCGGGGCTAATTTCGGAAAAAAATGCCCTTCCAGGTCAAATATGCGACCGCATTTCTATCACATAACAGATATGCGGTCTGCATTCTCTTAAGTACACCGCATCTTCGAAACCCTAGGTTCCAGGAAGTCGCCGCATTCAAGTTATGCGGTCCGCATTGTTGATATGCGGCCGCATAGTGTCATCGCATTTATGCTCTCAGCCACTTCCATATGAGGTTTGTGATCCATTATGCGGCCCATAAACCTGTTATGTGGTCGCATAATGGACCGCATTTCTTCACTTGGATTTGTCCAAATTTACTGTTGGGCTCTGCGGTTCCCCTGAGCATTATGCGGTCTCCATGTTGTCTTTGAGATCCGCATTTTCAACTCTGCGGTCGCATTTTGCGTATTGTTGTCCTTTTTTGACATTTTGATTCCATTTCCATGTTTTTGGGTCCTCAAGCTTCATGCACTGCAAAACATCAAAATTACACAAGTATAAAAGACAATTGCTTTTAAAACGAGCTAAAATCTAAGCAATTGTTATTAAATGTTCCGAAACTCTCCGGCACATCAATAGTTTCCCCCACACAAGGTTAGGCAACATACTTACCTCAAAGATGACAAATCGATACAGTAAAATTGACTCCTCAGGAGAAATGACCTCTGGACGGTTCAAATCTAACCAATATAACTTCAAAGTACAAATAAAACTCATAAGAAACTATTTCGGATCATAAAGTCTCAATCTTTATAAAAATCTAACAATCGACCAAAAAACCAACCCCCAGGCCCGTACCTCGGAACCCAACAAATTTCACAAAACCCGGACACCCATTCTGATACGAGTTCAACCATACTAAAATTATCAAATTCTGATACCATTTCGTCCCTCAAATCATGAGTCTTCGTTTTTGAAATTTTCTCCAAAAATATCCATTTTCCTCAACTCAAAACAAAAATTAAATGGTAAAAATAAAGATAAACTCATGGAATATAATAAATTATTGGTGAAGAACACTTACCCAATAATTTTTCTTGAAAAACCCACAAGGAATCGCTCAAAACGAGCTCTACAAGTCAAAATGTGATAAAAATGGCCTAACCCTCGATTTGAAGATCTTATATACTGTCGAGGTATTTACGCATCGCGATCGTGGGAAAGCCCGTGCAATCACGAAGAAGGAAAAGAAGGCTGCTCAGAACGACCCTACGCGAACACAAAAGAAGAGATGTGAACGCGGATAACAGTAATTTAGATTTACGCGATTGCGTGCCCAAAGACGCGAATGCGAAGAACAAAGTGAGGAATCAAGGCTACCATTACGCGAACGCAGAAGATCAAACGCCAATGCGGTGCAGAATATTTCACAAGTTCGCGATACTGAATTGTACTATGCGAACACGATGAATAAAAATGGGGCACACCCACATAACACTACGGGACCGCGACTAGCACTACATTGTCCCGAAAGAGGACATCAGACACCAGAAACCAACAACCCAAAAATAGACGAAATTGGCCCGAAGCCCATCCGAAACACACCCGACGCCCCGGGACCCCGTCCAAGCATACCAACAAGTCAGATACCCTAACACGGACCGTAACACCTATTCTCAATAGATTAACGCCTATATTCCTATGAAATTAATCTATTGCAACGCACTAAGATTATGATGTTTTATTAAGCACGGTGACTAGGTATATTCTTATCCTAACAACAAATCTTCTCCCCTGAAGGGTTATGATCGTGCTCCCTTCAATTTCTCTCAAATCTATATACGGCTTTCCCAAGGATAACATATATAGAATATAGAACCTAATTGCTGGCCAAACAATTAAGCAATTAAACACATAATTGAAGAAACAACCATATATTGAGCGAATTATAATCAAGGTTAAGTTAATATCGAATAACAATATTCATGGCTAACCCAAAACGCAGAACAATGGGTGTTTAGCCACTCATACTAGACTTAAACAATTGCATAAGTTTTGCATAAATGGAAAATACTAGATTAAGATGAAGAAAACTGCTAATCATTTGCTTCTTCAATGATCTTGTGTGTATATTCTCCCCAAAAATTACATTCTCCCCAAGGTTGTGTTTTTGGGTCTATTTATATGTTTGCGATAAACCCTAACCGTATAGGAGACTTCTATTCAAATCGGGAAACACTTAAATCCTTCAAAACTCGAAATTGACCGGACAGGGACCCAGGCGTTAAGCCCCAAACGCCCCCTTATCGCCAGGGCATGTCTGGTGTTAGGAGCGAAACGCCTGGCTAAGACACGGGTCACCCTGGCCTTAAGGTCCAAACGCCCCCTTAACTCTTGGGCATGCTTGACATTAGGGGTCAAACACCCGGGTATGGCCCGGGTCACTCCTTTTCGACTCTTGAGCTTATTTTTTATGTTTTATGCACCCATTTAGCTCGGCTTCCACCTCCAATTCACCTACACATGAAATAGACTCTATTATGCACATATAATGTGTATTTTTATCACAAAAGCACATAAAATGTAAGGTATATAATGCATAAAACTATGAATTCTAGCCACGCATCACATGGATTATCCTGATGTTTTTCCAGCTGATCTTCCGGGTATGACCTCCGATAGAGACATTGATTTCGGAATTGAGTTATGGCCAGTCACTCAGCGCATTTCCATTCCTCCCTATTGCATGGCTCCTCCTGAGTTGAAGGAGTTGAAGGAGCAGTTGCAGGAGTTTCTTGACAAAGGTTTAACCAGGCCCAGTGTATCAACTTTGGTTTCTCCGGTGTTATTTGTGAAGAAAAAAGATGGCTCGATACGTATGTGTATTGACTACCGACAGTTGAATAAGGTGATCGTGAAGAACAGGTACCCATTGCCTCGCATTGATGATCTGTTTGAACATTTACAGGGTGCTAGGGTTCTCCAAGATTGATATGGGTTTGGGTTATCATCAGTTGAAGATTCGGGAGCCGGATATCCTGAAGATTGCCTTCAGGACCAGATATGGCCACTATGAGTTCCTTGTTATGTCATTTTGGGCTGACCAATGCCCCAGCAGCCTTCATGCACCTGATGCACAGCGCATTTCGGCCTTATATTGATACTTTTTTCATCATGTTCATTGATGAAATTCTGGTATATTCTCGGACCCAGGAGGATCATGAGCAGCACTTGAGGACCGTGCTTCAGACTTTGAGAGAGAAGAAGTTGTATGCCAAATTTTCTCAGTGTGAATTTTTGTTTGATTCTGTGGCATTCATAGGCCATGTGGTATCTTCGGATGGGATCAAGGTAGATCAGAAGAAGGTAGAGTTGGTGCATAGTTGGCCTAGACCGACTTCAGCTACTGCAATCCACAGTTTCCTCGGTTTGGCTGGGTATTTTTATCAATTTCAACGCCCATGACCAGACTGACCCAGAAGGGTGCACCTTTTATATGGACTGAGGAGTGCGAGGACAGCTTTCAGAAGCTTAAGAAAGCCTTGACTACAGCTCCATTGTTAGTATTACCCACAGGTTCAGGGTCCTATACAGTCTATTGTGATGCTTCGAGGAATGGCCTGGGAGCGGTGTTGATGTAGGACGGTAGGGTGATTTCCTACGCGTCCAGGCAGTTGAAGTTGCATGAGGAAAACAACCCTATTCATGATCTCGGGTTGGCTGCGATTGTTTACGCCCTGAAAATATGGCCTCATTATTTATATGGTGTTCCCTGTGAGATATTCACAGATCACCGGAGTTTGCAGCACATATTCAGGCAGAAGGATCTCAATCGGCGCCAGCGTAGGTGGTTGGACTTGCTAAAGGACTATGACATCACTATATTATACCACCAGGGAAAGGCCAATATGGTGGCCGATTCCTTGATTCATCGGGCGGAGAGTTTGGGGAGTTTGGCATATCTTCCGGCAGTTGAGAGGCTATATTCAGTCCTTAGCCAGTTAGTTCGTGAGGTTTAACCTTTCGGAGCCTTGCCGGGTTTTAGCTTATGTGGTGGCTCGGTCTTCTCTTTATTACTGCATTCGAGAGAGCCAGTATGATGATCCCCACCTTCTGGTCCTTCAAGGTAGAGTTCAGCGGGGTGATGCCAGGGATGTGAGCATAGGTGATGATGGTGTGATGAGGATGCAAGGCCATATTTGTGTGCTCAATGTAGATGGGCTTAGATAGTTGATTCTTGAGGAGGCCCATAGTTCGCGGTATTCCATCCATCCGGGTACTGCGAAGATGTACCAGGATCTGAGACAACACTATTGGTGGCGAAGGATGAAGAAGGATATAGTGGATTTTGTAGCCAAATGTCTCAACTGTCAGCAAGTCAAATGTGAGCATCAGAGATTGGGAGGATTACTTCAGCAGATTGAGCTTCCAGAGTTGAAGTGAGAGCAGATAACCATGGACTTCGTGGTTGGACTTCATCAGACTTTGAGAAAGCATGATGCTATTTGGGTGATTGTGGATCGGCTGACCAAATCAGCCCATTTCATTCCAATGGTGACTACATATTCATTTGAGAGGTTGGCTAAGATTTATATTAGAGAGATCGTTTGCCTCCACGGTATCCCAATATCTATCATTTCAGATAGAGGTACACAGTTCACTTCACGATTCTGGACAGCCGTTCAGCAGTAGTTAGGCACCAGGGTAGAGTTGAGTACAACTTTTCACCCTTGGACAGACGGGCAGTCCGAGCACACGATTCAGATTCTCGAGGATATGCTTTGTGCATGTGTGATAGATTTTGGAGGGTCATGGGATTGATACTTTCCTCCTGCAGAGTTTGTTTATAATAATAGCTACCAGTCCATAATTCAGATGGCGCCATATAAGGCTTTGTATGGTAGGCGGTGTAGGTCTCCGGTGGGATGGTTTGAGCCGGGCGAGGCCCGATTGTTGGGTACAGACTTGGTTCAAGATGCCCGGAGAAGGTGAAGGTGATTCAGGAGAGACTTCGCACAGCTCAGTCTAGGCAGAAGAGTTATGCGGACCGGAAGGTTCGTGACTTGGCATTTATGGTTGGTGATCGGGTTTTGCTTCGGGTATCGCCTATGAAGGGCATCATGAGATTTGGGAAGAAGGGTCAGCTGAGTCCGAGGTTCATTGGCCCTTTTTGAGGTGTTGCAGAGGGTTGGGGAGGTCGCTTATGAGTTGGCTTTGCCTCCTAACCTAGCAGGAGTTCATCTCTTATGAGTTGGCTCTGGAAGTATCACGGTGATCCGACTCATGTTTTGTATTTCAGCTCAGTCTAGTTGGACAAGGATCTATCATATGTTGAGGAGCCTGTAGCTATATTGGACAGACATGTCAGAAAGCTCAAGTCGAAGAATATTGCCTCAGTCAAGGTTCAGTGGAAGGGTCATCCGGTCGAGGAGGCGACTCGGGATACCGAGAAGGACACGCAGAGTAAGTACCCTCATCTTTTCACAACTTCAGATATGCTTCTATACTCGTTTGAGGATGAATGATTTTCTTAAGGGGGGGAGAATGTAACGACCCGGTCGGTCGTTTTGAGAATTAGCGCCCCGATCCCCTAATAACTGATTCTCCCATGTCTATTTATGTTATTGAAACTTGTCGGAGTATTGAGTGGTAAAATTCGGAGTGATTTTGGACACAGTCCTTAAATGTGGATTTTAGCCTTTGAATTCGGGCCGTAGCTAGAGCTATGTGAAGACGGATCTGGAATGGAATTTCGTGGACCCCGTTAGCTCCGTTAGCTCCGTTGGGTAATTCAGGGGTTAGAAGCGTGTTTGGAATGTGTTTTCGAGGTCGGTTGTAGATTTAGGCTTGAATTGGTGAAAGTTAGAATTTTGGCGATTTTGGCCGATAGGTGAAATTTTTATATCGGACTCGGAATGGAATTCCGAATGCGACAACAGGTCCCAAATGTCATTTATGATCTGTGTGCAAAATTTGAGGTCATTCGGATGAGTTTAGACGTGTTTCGGCATCGAATGTGAATTCTAGAAGTTTCACACATTCTTAGGCTTGAATCAATGCATATTCGATGATTTTGATGCTATGAGATGTGTTGGTAAGGCTCGACCAAGTTTGAATGAGGTATTAGGGTTAGTTGGTAATTTTGGTTGAGGTCCTGGGGACCTCGGGTGTGTTTCGGGTTTTCAAACGGGCATTTTAGGCCTAATAGCCTTAGCTGGTTTTCTGGCTTTTCTACAGCAGTATTTTGCTCTCTCCGATCGCGTAAGGTAAATGTGAGAGGTCCTACGATTTTTTCTCTGCGATCACAAGAAGAGGTCCGTGATCGCAGTGTGTTGCAATCTTGGTCTTCGCGATCGCATGACCTGGATTGTGTTCGCATAGAGTTCTTGGTCTAGGGGAGTTTCAATATTTGTTCTACGCGATCGCGTGGCCCCAACCGCGATCGTGTAGCTCTGGGTCGTGAAGGTCCACAATTGCAGTCACGCAATCGTGATCGCGATGAAGGTTTTTAGGTGCGTGTCTGAAGGCTCTCCCCGATCGCGACTCATTGTACGCGAATGCATAGAAGAAATACTTGGGCAATCTTTTAAAGACCCAAGTCCGAGGGTTTATGTTATTTTCACTATTTTCAAATTTGAGAGCTCGGGAGAGGCGATTTTTGGAGGATTTTGCACCTAGGTAACTTGGGTAAGTGATTTCTACCCAACTTAGATTAATTTCCATGATTCCTCACTTAAATGTAGTCTTTAAAATTCGAATTTGGGTGGAAAATTTGGGAAACATTGGATGAACTTCATAGACTGAAATATTGACTTTTGAGTGGGTTTTTGACATCCGATTTGAGAGATTTTTATATGATTAGACTCGTGAGTGAATGAGTGTCCGGAAAATATAATTTTTACCTAATCCGAGACGTGGGTCCGAGGGAGTTTTTGGGCGAATTTCCTAATTTCACGTATTAGCTTCGAACTTACTAGCTATTTTCTTTCCTTGAAATGATATTTACACTATGCAATCGAATTGACTAGATTTGGGCCACCCGGAGTTTGATACTCATAGCAAAAGCGTGGTATTGCGTTGGTTAGCGCAATCAAGGTAAGTGGCTTGCCTAACTCGGTGTTGCGGACTTCCCCTTAGGCATTTTTATGCTGATTTTGTTACGTGGACGCCGTGTACGTGAGGTGACGAGGGTGTACACTGTTCATTGTTGCTAAAATTCCACTTTTCCTTCCATGGCATCACTCATTTTCATTCCTATATTACTGTTTCTATCTTAACTGAGTAGTTAGATTAAGAATAAGCATGCCTACATATCCTTACTTGATTTCCTCTTATTTGCTACTAGTTGCACCATACTTAGGTAGTTTTACTTTATTTTTGCCTGTTGGTTTTCCTGAACTGTTTAATTAATCCGTATCCTACATACTTCTGCATTGCATATTTAAATTTGGACTACGGACCGAGATCCGTTAGCTTTCCCCCTGTACTGCATTGCATATTTAAATTGGGACTATGGACCTAGATCCAAGAGCTTTCCCCCTGTACTGCAATGCATATTTAAACTGGGACTACAGACGAAGATCTGAGAGCTTTCCCCCTATACTACATAGCATATTTAAATTGGGACCACGGAGTGAGATTCAGGAGCTTTCCCCTTGTACTGCATTGCATATTTACTGTTGAGATATATACTGTGCTGAGCCAAGGGCTCTCTTTCTGTTATTATTTTTAGTTTTCCATTAATCCTGTTTATCATTGCTTATCTATATTTCACTATTGTAAATTTATAATTGACTTGTTTTAAAACTCATTAGAGCCTCAACCTGACCTCGTCACTACTTGACTGGGATTAGGCTTGGCACTTACTGAGTACCGAATGTGGAGTTCTCACGCCCTTTCCTGCGCATGTTTTCCCCATGTGCAGATCTAGGTACCAGTGCATTGTACAGTGGCTAGGCGTATCTTCGCAGCTTCTTAGGAGACCGCGAGGTAATTCTTCCGCGTCCGCAGGATCTCACGAGTCCCCTTCCTACTCTAGTGTAGATATAGGAGATATATAGATACACATTCCTTATTCCTTTGTATAGAGCTACAGTCGTACATAGTTTGTGACTTTGTGATGTTCCGTGTTTTTGGAAAATAAAAGTTGTAAATGCCGAGCAGCTAAATTTTGTAGTACTTCTTCTTCTTTATTGTTTCCATTATTGTTTTGCCTTATTTTTCGCAAATTTTAGTCTTACCTAGTCGTACAGATTAGGTGCCGTCACGAGACCGTTTAGACGGTAATTCGGGTCTTGACATTATTCCTTGCATTCCACACTTATAGCGATGGAATTTCTTAGTAGGATGCTCGTATACCTTCTCCCAATTTGGACCGCCAGCAGACTCGATCCATATTCTTTCAGCATCCTCGTCCGAAGGTTGGGTTGGCTCACCGGACTCATTAGGTGGTTGAGTGTGGTTGAATTCCTCCATGTTAGTTTGGAAGCGACCCTATACGAAAATTCACATTGAATTAGTATTTCAAAATTTATATAAAAGTAAATTAAATACTTAATGAGAAGTGAAAACTTACATATACAGTCGAGGCCTGGTCCTCGACCCACCTTTCGTGATCCTTCTCTTTCTTCTTCTTTACAATATGTGTCTCCTTGAATAGCTCATCTTGGTTCATTGGACGCCCCAACTTCTTTTCTTGAAACCAAATTAATTTAGTTAATAAACAGAATAGATATAAGTTGAAAATTAAAATAAATTAAGCAATTATGTACCAAGATTCTTTTTATTGTCCCTAGGCTGATCGCACCTCCAGTGTGCAAGGAGCCTCCCTTCTCAGATGCGCGAGATTTCTTTCCTTTTTCGCTCTTCTCTAAGAACTTTGTGGTAAGCCATTGCCTTTGCAAATAGTCCCATAAATTTTGAAGTAACTAGTCAGGCTTCATGTTCTTCTTTCTAGCTTCGGAGAAAGTATGCGACAACCTCTTGTGAGCTTCGGGATGAAAATTTGCAGCCACTTCTGCACTATAGCGGTATTCCCATACACATTTTCTCTGTATGTAAAAAGTTAAATTTTATATGGAAATGTCATAAATATAAATAATTAAACTGCTTGAAAGAACACTTATACCTTAAATTTATTGAAAATTTGCTCATTCAGCGAGAATGGAAAATCAGTCCAAGTCGCATAAGGCCATTAGAAAGCTTTCTGATGGCTTTGGTGATTATTCTCGTAGTCTTATTAGTCGGGATGAACCTGGAATTTAACAAAAAAAAAACACATTAATATCTTAGTAAAAACTTTACAAAACAATAAACGCAAAAATAACAAATAACTCTTACCCATCACCCTCAGGGACTATGATGATCCTTCCATATTGATCATAATGCACCTCCTCGTCGTCATCATCATCACCGTTCGAAGCATGTATATTAGAGGCATGTGTGGAAGGTGTAGGGGGGTCAGAGCTACTACCTCGTAGGCGAAGGCCTGAAATAAATGGAGTCGCTGATGAAGATGGTTGCGATACCTATGACTGCGACATAGCTGGATGGACCCCAAATGGTTGTGATACTGATTGCTATGAAATGGATGGATGTGATTCATGTGTCTATGACATGGATGGATGTGATCCATGCGATGCAGATGGCTGCGATCCACTTGGTCGTGAGGCAGCTGGATTGTATGCCTAACGTATAGTCATATGGCCCTGTGATGAAAGACTTGGTGTCTGCATGAAGGTGTAGGGCTCACAATGCTGTGGCAGCTCAGTATAGCCATGGGGTGGAGGATAAGACATAGTCATAGTCATATACATCTATGAAGAGGGTGTAAAAGATGCAGTATTATTTTCTATCCTCCTTTTTCCCTTCCTGGCCTTTTATCGACCAGTAGGGTCATTGTTACCTTGGCCCTTGCCTGTCATCTGCATAATATATTACATATTTAGATTGAAACATATAATAAATTAGCTATAAAACGAGAGTTATTTAAAAAACCAACTTTTTAAAGATCATCGACGTATTGTTCCTCGTCCGATAATTCTTCTTCCTCACTTGTTTGAGCTTCATCAGTTGATTCTTTGTCCTCATTTTCTATAATTGTTACTTAATTTATATCAACTTCTTCCAATATGTGTTCAGGATGTTCCTAATCATTTTCTAAGTGATCATCCACTATTTGGTGAACACTGGAGATATCGTTTTGATATGCAACATCTAAGACATTCTCGACTTCCACCCTACCTACAGGATTAGTTTTTATTACAACCCACCAATCAGACTTATTCCACCGCAATGATAATACACTTGCCTAAGGTTATGTGCAATTATTAAAGGATCATAGCGATCATACTCTCTCGTATGATTAACCTCGTTTATGTTTATTGGTTGGGAGCTCTTGTACCTCTTGTTGGGTTTGGGTCAAACCACTTGTATCTAAAGAGTATCAATTTCTTATATGGACAACCTATATATTCTAGTTCTATTATTTCTTTTAGCACACCATAATAATCAGTATCTCCAACTTGGTTTCCATCACCACCTTGAACCCACACCTCGCTGTTGTTGCTATTTTTATTTTTAGAGCAATCCTCTGTATGGAACTTATAACCATTCACTACGTACTTAGACATTGTTGTGACATGAAAGCCAGGTCCCCAAGATATATCTTTCAAAAATTTATTTACACCATTATTAGGATCATTTACCTACATATTGTTAAAAAAATCGTAAGTTAGCATAACTTACAAACATTTTTTACCTACATAGTGTTAGAACATTATCAGGATAAACTTACAAATTGTTTGAACCACGTACCGAATCTCGTATATACATCACCATGGCCAAATTGACCCACGAAGTGACTGTGACACATCCAATATTTTTAGTAGTTGCATCGAGATGTAATCACAGTAAATTTTATATTTTGATAACTAATAAATCAATACTTACTTGAGAAATGGTACAACTTCAGGACAATTTAGCTACACATGAAATGTACCTGACTTGTACTCCATATCACTCAAACTTCTCCTTCTAACATTCTTAGAACATCGGCCTGGTTGATTGAATATGGACATAGGCGGATATAATGGATCATTCACACATTAGACCATGTGCCTATTGGGCCTATTCCTATCACATGGCACATTACTCTAAAAATAATAAGAACGAAAATGAGTAGTTTCCTTTGCAAGATAATCTTCGCATATAGATCATTCAATCTTATTCCTCTACTTAACAAATTGTTTGCAATTTCCAATTGTCCTACATAATGTCTTGTTAGCCAAGAATATTCAAATAAAACAGAAAATTACATCAAACTTATAATATTACCTCTCAAAGGTATACATCCATTTGCATTGAACATGACCTCCAAGTCGTTCCTTGTGTACAAGGTGGATTGGAAGGTGTTCCATCACATCAAAAAAACTACATGGAAATATATTTTCCATCTTACTAGAAGTTACACGAATGTTCTGATCCATACGGAGTAGGTTTTCTTCCCTTAATGTGGTAGAACACAAGTAATGGGTTTCGAGATTCTTTCAGGCAAACCACAAAATGCACTAGGCACTAAGGTCTCCATGAAAACATGACAGTCATGACTTTTCAGTTGCTCAACTTCCCTACTCCATATCAACTTTTTTTCCATGATTCGACACATAACCCTCAAGCATCTTCAATTTCGTAAGCCAGTCACAAATTTGCCGTCTTTCCTTCAAAGTGAATGGGTAACTTGATTTTGACTTGAATATCTTACCATTGTTTGCTGTCTGCAAGTATAATTCAGGCCGCTTGCAATATTCTTGTAAGTCCATTCTATCCTTCGGGTTCTCCTTTGCCTTACCTTTAAAATCCATCATTGTGTTGAACAAATTGTTAAAATATTTCTTCTCAATATGCATGACATCAAGTTTGTAATAGAGAAGATTATCCTTCCAATAAGGCAACTCTCAAAATATACTCTGTTTCGTCCAATTATGAGTCACACCGTATCCAGGGAATATATAAGGTGGAGCTTTAGTAACTTTACTGAAGTTCTGAACCCTCTCCCAAATTTCCTCACCTGAAAGTATCGGAGGTGGTGAATCATATTCCATTTTATTCTTTTTGAATGCATTTTTCATCCTTCTAAACTCATGATCTGGATGCAATAATTGACGATGACAATCCAACCATGATTGCTTTCGGCCATGTTTCAAAGTGAACGCTTTACTATTTTCCATGCAGTAAAAACATGCTAACTTCCCATCAGTCATATGTTTCAACACCATCATACCACAATATTTTAGCTCATCAATCAAAGGTTGAAACTATACATCAATAAAACTTTTCGGATTACATGGACCGGGGATAATACAATTTAAGAATATATATGGACTAGTCATGCACAACGCGGGTGGTAGATTATAAGGTGTAAGAAAGACAGGCCAACATGAATATGGTGTCGCAGATACAAAAAAAGGTGTGAAGCCATCCGCACACAGCCCTAACCGAATGTTCCTTGGTTCACTAGCAAAATCTGGATATGTCCTATCAAAGTGCTTCCAAGCTTCTCCATCTGAAGGATGACACATAACACCAGGTGGTCTTCTATTTTCAAAGTGCCATCTCATATGAGAAGCATAACTCATCGACGCATATAACCTCTTTAACCTAGGTATAAGAGGTAAATAATGCATCGCCTTGATAGCGACCATATTCCCGCTGGAAAGCCTCTTGAAACGAGGCTTNCCAAGCTTCTCCATCTGAAGGATGACACATAACACCAGGTGGTCTTCTATTTTCAAAGTGCCATCTCATATGAGAAGCATAACTCATCGACGCATATAGCCTCTTTAGCCTAGGTATAAGATGTAAATAATGCATCTCCTTGATAGCGACCATATTCCCGATGGAAAGCCACTTGAAACGAGGCTTTTCACAAAATATACAACTGTCTAAAGTTACATTATCTTTATAATATAACATGCAACCATCTTCACAATAATTAATTCTCATTGACGAAAGTCCTAACTTAGAATCCAATCTTTTTGCATTATAGAAATCACCAGGTAAGTTGATATTAGGGTCAACTAGTTCACTCATGAGGTCATTGAAAGAGTCCATTGCTGCTTGAGAAATATTCCAATCAGATTTGATACTTAGTAATCTAACTGCAACAGACAGCTCATAGTGCAAACTTCCTTCACGTAGTGGATGCCTAGCTTCCTCTAACTGTTCATAAAATGTTTTGCGTCATCATTAGGAGTTTGTTCAACAATTTCATTGGGTTCACCCCCGAAGTGCACCCCAAAAACATCTGCAACCATATCATGAATTCTAGAATCACGATTTGTATTCTCCACCGTCCTACTACTTTCACCAAAAACCATGTTATGAAATATCCCACAGCTACAATCGATCTCTCCATGATTAGCCCACACAAATTAATTCTCTATAAACCCCTTCAAATAAAATATGATGCTTAACTTCCTCTTATTTTCCAAACTTCATACAGTCACACCTTCATTTTTGTATGGTGGAAGTGACATTGCATGTCTAATAAAGTCATCAACCGCTTCTACAAAATCCTCCCGAAATCCCGGCGATTAGGATAATTTCTATTGTACATCCAAGTATGATGTTCCATCTATACAAATAAAAAATTCTTTTTTAGTTAATTTATGTCCTAAGAGTTCCAATTCATATCCTAAAAGTCAAATTCATATCCTAAAAGTTCAATTTATAAACTAAAAGTTCAATTCACAAACTAAAAGTTCAATTCAAATCCAAAAAGTTCAATTCATAAACTAAAAATTCAATTCATATCCAAAAGGTTCAATTCATATTCAAAAGGTCCAATTCATAAATTAAAAGTTCAATTCATAAATTAAAAGTTCAATTCCTATCCTTAAAGTTCAATTCATATCCTAAAAGTCCAATTCATATCCTAAAATTTCAATTCATATCCTAAAATTTTAATTTATAAACTAAAAGTTCAATTCATAAACTAAAAGTTCAATTCATATCCAAAATGATCAATTCATAGAATAAAAATTCAATTCATATCCAAAAGGTAAATTTCATATCCAAAAGGTCCAATTCATAAATTAAAAGTTCAATTCATATCTTAAAAGTTCAATTCATATCCTAAAAGTTCCAACTCATATCCTAAAAGTCCAATTCATATCCTAAAATTTCAACTCATATCCTAAAATTTCAATTCATATCCTAAAGGTTCAATTTATAAACTAAAAGTTCAATTCATAAACTAAAAATTCAATTCATATCCAAAAGGTTCAATTCATATTCTAAAAGTTCCAATTCATATCCTAAAAGTTCAATTCATAAACTAAAAATTCAATTCATATCCAAAAAGTTCAATTCAAAAACTAAAAATTCAATTCACATCCAAAAGGTCCAATTCATAAATTAAAAGTTCAATTCATATCCTAAAAGTTCAATTCATATTCTAAAAGTTCCAATTCATATCCTAAAAGTCCAATTCATATCCTAAAATTTCAATTCATATCCTAAAATTTCAATTTATAAACTAAAAGTTCAATTCATAAACTAAAAGTTCAATTCATATATTAAAAAGTTCAATTCATAAACTAAAAATTCAATTCATATCCAAAAGGTCCAATTCATATCTTAAACCCTAGATTCTAACTAAACTATTCAAGACAATACAAAGTATAAATCAAATCTAACAAAACTATTCAACACTAATTAAACTAATTAGTTAATAAAATTAATTAACAAGACTAATTAAAACATGACCTAAACCCTAGTCCTCAATAAAATACAATGTTCAAAGAATTGAAACACTAATTGAAACAACAAAATACAATGTGAAATATTGAAACAAAAACTAGAAATAACAAAGAAATGAGTTGTAATTCAAACCTTGATTGTTTTTAGGTGGAAAAGGAAAGAGAGGGGCGGCAGTCCGGCCGGCAACGACGATGGAGAGGGCGGTTGCTACGCGGGGTGGGGAATGGGGTTTGTGTGAGGGAAATGGAGAAGGGGAGGGGGAGGTATTGTCACGACCCAAATCCTAACCCAGGTCGTGATGGCGCCCAACGCCGCCGTTAGGCAAGCCAACCATTAAGTACTAGCGAGTTCCGTTAGTTCACTAAAACATTTTTCAACACTTTCTTAACATAGTTTTGAGACATAAAGTAGAAGAGGATAACTTAGGCAATTTTATGCAAATAAATAATCATGAAGTCATAATTAACGATTACATCCCAAAATAAAGTCTACTAGCGTGTGTGTGCCAGGAACTAGTGCCACAAGTCTACAGGCATGTAGTAGGATAATATCAAAAGAATGAAACTATGTCCTACTGTCTGAGTGAGTATAGACAAAACTAACAAAAGAATAGCTCCAAGATGCTGCTGGAAGTCGCGAACAGAAGCAACTCACCGTGAAGCCTCGATCAGTATACTCATGAACGAGCTACCGACTGGAACCCAGATGCATCTACCTCAGAACCTGTACAATTAAGTACAGAGCGTAGCATGAGTACATAAAAAATATGTACCAAGTAAGTATCCCGCCCAATCTCGAAGAAGTAGTGACGAGAGGTCGACTTGACGCTTACTGGGATAGAAACAGTATATTTAGGTGATAATTAAAAAGGGAACAAGAAGTAAGCATGGATAGTAAGGGAATAAATATCGAATCGTAGTAAAATCCAAATATGTTGTCACGACCAAAATTCCAACTCAGGTCGTGATGGCGCCCAACACCGGATTCGGGCAAGAAAACATCCGTTTACTTGCGAGATATTTTTACTTATTTAAATATTTGAGTACTTGTCAAATTTTAGATCTAGAAATCATTTAAAGAAAATGGTCAAGTGAATGCAACTTGGTTAAATGAACTCAAAATGTCGTTGCCATCATATGTGGGATAGCAAAAATATTAGAAAACCCACTACGTGTGCCAAGACCTAGTTCCACAAGTCCACAGGCGACTAGTGGAATATACAGAGTAGACAAAATAAATATACAACCGTCTAAAAGGGGTAGATATAAATATAAAAAAGAAATAGCAGAAACTCCAAAGTACTGCTGAGGAACGCAAGAGAGAGCAGCTCACCGTATAGTCTAAACCAGAAAGTACTCTCACGATCGCGCTTCGGTATGATAACCAGATACACCAACCTCAGAACTTGTACAATTAAGTACAGAAGCGTAGCATGAGTACATATAAAAAATATGTACCCAGTGAGTATCCCGTCTAAACTCGAAGAAGTAGTGACGAGAGGTAGACGTATTACTTACTAGGTTAATTAGCAATAATACAATTAAACAGGTTTAATCAGGAATAGCAATTATGGAAATCAAGTTGACATGGATTATAGAGTATATGAACTACCACCTACCGCAAGTGCCAAATAACAACATTAATAAAATTCCAAAGTACCCCTTCCACGTAGAACAATTCATTTGACAATATTAATAAGACTCTCAGCGAAATACATAGCATATATTACGACGTGGCGTACAGCCGAACGACTCGAACCATAGATGCAACTATTACCCCACTCGCGAATCGATCGTGCGATGCGATTGACATAACATAAGGCTACCCCGCTCACGAATCATACATGCGACACGGGTGCTCGTATACATACACAGAATTATCAAGAAATTCAGGAAATATAGTTCACACTTGGAAAACAAGAATCATGGAAACAACAAGATTTAATGTAACCTTCCATTTTCTCATGCTAGTTTCAAGGATAATAATCGACTAGGAATACATACAGGGATACAAGTAAGGCATATAAGCATGCTTGTGAGTCCTAAAGACTACCCGTCATAACATAGTAGTAGCTACGCACAGACTCTCGTCACCTCGTGCATGCGTAGCCCCCGCAAATAAGGACAATTAAATGATTTATAATTACCTATGGGGACAATTCCCTCTTAAAAGGTTATAAAGGAGTCTCACCTCGCGTAGAACCTACTTACCGGGTCAAGAACGCGCCCGAAACTCAAAACTCTACCCCCGAGGACTCGGAACTAGTCAAATATTATATAAATACGTTAATATACACTCAAAGGTATGAATTTCTCTTATTAATTTAGCTATTTTATCATTCTTGAAGAAATCCCAAAATACACCCCCTGGCCCACATGCTCGAATTCCGGAAATTTTTGAAGAAAACACTCACCCATAGCCTAACGGTGATTAATATATAGTTTTTACATGATTTCATGGTGGAAAAGTGGTAAAATTCCCCAAAGTTAATCAAGCCTAGGTTTTCACCCTACCCCCTTTGATTTCCACTAATTAGGTGTTAATCTACCTAAGATTTAGTGTAATAATATAACATTTAAATGTAAATTACTTACCTTTTAGTAGCTAGGCCGAATACCCTCTTGAAAGCTCTCAAAATCGCCAATGGAGGAGAAGAAAAATGGTGAAATGGGCTCACTGCCTTCAGTGACCTCGCACCTGCGGCTCCAGGACCGCACCTGCGAGCATTTGGTTGCACCTGCAGATTTTGAAAGGAGTGTGGTGAACGCACCTCCGGTAGGAATTCCGCACCCGCACTGAAACTGCTGGTTTTTGGCCCCGTTTGGTGTCCAGGAGGCACCTGGGCCCACCCGTACCCAATGCAATTATACCAAAAAGTCTTAAATCATATTACGGACTTGATCGAGCCTTCGAAACACCCAAAACAATGCTAAAACTCGAAATCACTCCTCAAAAACACGTTCCAAACTCGAACTATTCCGAGTCTCGGAATTCCGTTCGAACCTCGATAACTCAAAACCACGTTCCAAACAAAATTATGAACTTAAGGAAACTCTATTTTCGCTTTTTGGCGTTGAAACGCTCCCGGGTCATCCAAAACCCATTCCGCACACACACACAAGTCCAAAATCATCATACGAAGCTACTGGAATCGGCCAAACTCGATTCCAAGGTCGCTTACTCCAAATGTTGACCGAAGTCAAACTTGGCCTTAAAAGACAAATCATAAGGAACCAAGTGTTCCTATATTACTCTATACCCTTCACAATCCCGAACACCCAACCCCGCAAGTCATGAATCAATGAGCGCCGCTACAGAAAGTCTTATTTATGGGAACGGGGTCCGAATACGCAAAACGACCGGTCGGGTCGTTACATTCTCCACCTGTTAAACAAACGTTCATCCTCGAACGGGTCTAGAATCATACCTGAAGTGCTGAATAAGTGTGGATATCTGCTTCACATGTCCTCCTCGGACTCCCAAGTCGCCTCCTCAAATGGTTGGCCTCTCCACTGGACCTTCACCGCAGAAACTCTATGATTTATTTTTTATCGTATGATAGTTGTGTTCTACATTTTGAAGTAAAGCAAGTTGTGGAACAAAAGTCGGCAAAGGTCTTCACAAGTTACTATCATAATGTGCTTAAGATTAGGTCAAATGTAACTGAGATTTTCTCCCAATATACTTGGATTTATTGGATGATCTACCAACAAAATTAAATATCTATGAGTCTAGTTTCCAATGCATTAAACCGTTCATCGATACGACGTAGGAGTAGAGAGATATTAGCAGATTCGCGAGAATGCGCAGACACCATAAGTGACAAGTAGGTGGATCACTAGAGCTTTTTGAGCAATACATTTTATGTTCTATATGAGGTCTTATAGGGACATATAATATACCAAATTGAAAGTTTTGGAATTTATTTTCCGACACTATTAACCGTTCGTTCATACTAAATCAGGATAAAAAGATAAGCGTCGGAAGATGGACCAATCCTAGGGTGCCAAGCTAGCACCTCTTTGACTTTTCCAAAATTGATATATATAAACCTTAGGTCGGATTTATCTTCATTATTCAGCATAAAACGACCAGATAACACCCATAAAAATAACCTCAAGCTATCTTCTAGGGTTTCAAAGAAGATTAACATTCCGGGCAAGATATCGAGAAGCAATAACATCAAAACGATCCCTACGACGTAAGTGTCATTACACCACCTCTCCTTTTTCTTTGTAGTTAGAGTTTTGGATGATACGTAATAGTTAATACACTTCTAATATATGTATTTATGTGTTTAAATATCAAGGAAGGTTGACAAATATGTTTCCTAATAGTTAGAACTCACGGGACAGTTCGAGTTATTTGACTTGTAGCGTACTGTTTTGTGTTGTTGTTGGGCTGCGTTTTTTACTACTGGTTCTTGGATTCTTGGAGGAGGAAGAGTGTGGAGAAACACCATATATATGTAGGGTTGTGAGCTGGTCGTTCATTGTAACATTTCCGGGTCGTTTGACACGACTACGGTGGTTGTCTTATATGTGAAGTGATTAGGTTGTGTGTGGAATGTTTTGGGAGGCTCAATATGATTATTATTGATGTTGTTTGGGAGGTTTGGTTATTGTGTTGACTTGTGTGAAGTCATATAAATCGAGAAGGTGATGTCCGTTTCATCGTAAAATTGGTTGTGCTCGATACATAATAGTTATAACGCTTAAACGATAACGATAGTGTCGTTTCTCTTATTGTAGATTAAGGAGTTGTGACATTTACGTAGCTTGAGGTTGGTGCAGTATATACAAGGTATGTGAGTCTATACCTTTACTTCTTTTGCAAGACTCCGATTGTACATAATGCAATGAACGAGCTTCCAAAGATACTCCACTCTTAGAAGCTAGCAGTACTTGCATTGTTTACCTTCTTATGGAACAATTTATGATAAGGTTGATTCTCTTATTCTTATGTTATCAATGTTGCTGGTACTTCCTGATTCTTATAAGATTCTCGATGAAGAGTTAACCATAATGTTGTGTACGGAGAATATCAACCTTACATCGCTCCGAAATGTTCAGAACATGATTCCAATGAGTCCTGCGTGCATTATATATATGTATCTATTTTACTCTACCGAGCCGCGCTATAGTCGGCCGAGTATGGAACCTATTGTAAAACCACTGATAAGTTGGGTTTACCGAGTCCTCTTTGAGGATGGGTACGATATGATGATGATGATGATGCCCACATAGGAGAAATTTATATGATAATGATACCCACAGAGGCGGATGTTTAAAAATATTATGTGTATATATGTATAATTCATTTCATGTTAATTTCTCGTAGAAGCACTCAGATGCTACAGGTTGTATCTCCTATATCTCTCTTTACATTAATGTTCTATGCTTTCATGCCTTACGTACTCAGTACTTTATTCGTATTGATGTCCTTTTATTTGTGGACGCTGCATGTCGTGCTGCAGGTCCTGCTAGATAGGTAGACAAAGCTCCCTCACCACAACAGGCTTTCCAGTTCAGCGGTTATAGGCGAGATCCCTTCTCCGGACTTGCCGTGGCCTTGGTTTTCATTTTTGTTATTGATATTATGGGTATGTCGGGGCCCTGTTCCGGCTATGTTGCATTACTTATGCTCCTTTAGAGGCTCATAGACAGGTGTCGACTCATGTATAGTTTTTTTTTTTACGAAAGTTTACTTTTATTTCATCAAAAAAGTCATTAAAATCTAGATTAATGCCGACCATTAATCTCTCATTTCTATTACAAGTATACCTATATTAATAGCATACTATACTCTATAACTAAGGAATTTTATTTACATACTTTAATCCTGGCCCCCATTTTTTCTTCTTTCTGCCCTGTATGTGTATATGCATTGCAATCTCCTTGCATATTCCATCTATATTGTATCTACCCTTGTTGAATCTCATCGCATTTCTTTCTCGCCATATGCAATACACGACCATAGCAAAACTTTCCATAGTTATCTCTACTTTCCAATCTTTTTTCTTTGCCATGATGTTGATCCAGTGCGCTTCCTGCTTCCATTCCATTATCTGTCTTGTGTGTCCTAAACATTTCAAAATTCTCTCCCACAATTTGTTTGTACACTGACATTCAAAATATATATGCTCAAACTTTTCCTCATCTTGCCCACAGAACACACACTTTGTCTGCACTTGTATGCCAAATTTTGCAAGCCTTTCTATATTTGCTAATCTTTGATTCATAGCCAACCATAGATGAAACTTAAATCTTGGATGAATTTGTGTGTGTAAGTGTATATTTTTCCATTCCACCCTACTTAATTGAGGTTGGAGCTGTACATATGCCTTATGTATTTGGAATTTACCTTGCCTTTCAAACTTCCCCAGTAAAGTTGCGATGTCACATTGATCTATCCTCATCTTCAGTACATCTTCTTTTGTTTCTATGATCTTCCTCACCACCCATGCTGCAGTTTTAGATGTGTGTACATCTTCCATATTTCTGTTTTTTTATATAATATGTATGAGCCCATCTAATCCATAATGCATCCTTCTTCCTTGTCAATGCCCACAGGTGTTTCATCACTGCTTCCTTGTTCCAAATCTTCATATTGATCACATTTAGTCCACCTGCTAATTTAGGTTTACATATTCTGTCTCATGTTATTAAAGCGTTCATTGATACTTCAGTTGATCCAGTCCATAGAAATGTCCTGCAAATAGTCTCTATCATCTTCATGATCTTCTGTAGAATTAAGAAGATTTGTGCCCAGTATGTTTGCACACCAAATAGGGCTGATTTGATTAGTTGCACCCTCCTAGAATAGGATAATAGTCTAGCTGACCAACATCTTACCCTATCTGTGATTTTCTCGACCAGAGGCATATATTGGTGTATATTCAACTTCCTTGTAGACAATGGAACTCCTAGATATTTAAAAGGCAGACTGCCCTTTACATATCCAGTAATTTGCATCGTCTCCTCTTGAATTTGTTGTGTTACCCCAGCCATATATATTGACATTTTCTCTTCACTTGCTTGTAGTCCTGATGCCCTTGAAAATTTATCAAAAGTATTCTGCAATGCATTAATTGATTATTTGTCACCCCTGCAAAACATTAACAAATCGTCAGCAAATCATATGTGTGTTGCTCCCAGTTTCTTGCACTTCGGATGGAACTTGAACTCTTTCTGCTTTTTCAATATATATTTATCT
Source organism: Nicotiana knightiana (assembly GCA_005239525.1). NCBI lineage: Eukaryota > Viridiplantae > Streptophyta > Magnoliopsida > Solanales > Solanaceae > Nicotiana > Nicotiana knightiana. Next base: position 153,266 of record ML393125.1, read on the forward strand.
TCCTTTGCAAGTACTCCATAGCAATCACAAATAGGTAAGGGGACATAGGATCTCCCTGCCTAATACCTCTCTTAGCAGGGAAAGGTTTTGTGAGCCCTCCATTAAGTGTTAATGAATACGACACTGTTGTTACATACTCCATAATCCATCTAATGCATTTATGAGGAAAACAGTTCTATGAGCATATGTCTTAAGAATTGTCAATCAATTGAGTCATATGCTTTCTTTAAGTCAACCTTGAGGATACATCTTGGTGATACTCCTTTCCTGTTGTAGCCATTAAACAATTCAGCGCTAAACAAAACATTATCCACAATACTTCTCCCCTCTATAAATGCCGATTGTGATTTCCCAATTATGCTGTCTATTACTTTCTTTATCCTTCTGGTCAGAATTTTTGCAATAACTTTGTAAACAGTAGTGCAACGGGCTATTGATCTATAGTCTTTTACTGTTGTAGGATTTGGTCCCTTTGGAATCAAATTTATGGCTGTGCAATTCCAAGCTTTCTTCATCTTGCATGTCTTGAAGAAAAATTCCACTGCATCATACACCTCTTGTCTGACCTCTTGCCAATGCATTTTCAGGAACTCGACTGGAAATCCATCAACTCCTGGTGCTTTGTCAATGGGTATATCTTTCACTGCTTTATCTATTTCTTCATGTGTTACTTCCTGTATTAACTCTAGTTGTTGCTGCACTGATAGACATACTCCTTCTTTAATGACTTTTGAGTTTGGACATGGCTTAATCCCAGTATCTGTCCCCATGAGTTGCTTAAAGAAGGTAGTAAACTCTTTTTCTACTTCTTGAGGCTCTGTAACTCTAACTCCTCCTGCATTGTACACAGATGTTATCGAGTTCCTGCTTGTTCTCATCTTCAACTGAGCATAGAAATACTTGGAGTTTGAATCTCCATAGTCTATCCAATTCACTCTTGATTTCTATCTCAAGACTCTTTCCTCTATTATGCTCCACTTCTCTAACTCATGTAATGTCATTTTTTCTTCTTCAATCATTTCTTGGTTTAGGGGACTGATCTTCAGACTATTCTGCATATTTTCTAACTTTTGTCTAGTTTGATTCAGTCTTCTTTCATAGCTTGTCATCTCCTTGTTCAGTACTTTTGACATCAATTTCAGCTTCTGTAATTTTCCCCATATTATTTCCATAGGATCACAGTCCATCTTCTGCCTCCATATGTCCTCTACCATGGATTTGAACTCCCTGTGTTCCATTGTTACCATATATATCTTAAATGGTTTATGGTATATGGTTTTTCTTTTCCATATTTGAATCACTATAGGAGAGTGATCCGATACTCCAGGTTCCAAGTAGTCAGCTTCCATATGTCCATAGTCATTGATCCATTCCAAATTGCCAAGAGCCCAATCTATTTTGTTGTATACCCTATCTACTGCTTGTTGTTTATTGCACCAAGTATAGAAACATCCTTTTGTCTTCAAAGGGGTTAACTGTATACCATCAATGCATTTCTTTAACTCTTTTATTTCATTCATTGTAACAGGCTGTCCCAATCTATCATCAGTACTCAAAACACTATTAAGTTTGATCTCCATATCAGCCATTTCTCATGGACTTGCATCATATCCACTAATAAGTTTGATCTCCATATCAGCCATATTCTACCATTTTCAGCCTTATAATAATTACAGCAGTATCCCCAATCCCTTGCTATTCTACGTATTATTGTTTTTGCCTTTTTTTCTTTTACTCTGGTTTCCAGACATCATAGGATATCCACCTTATTCTTCTGCAAAAATATTTTCAACTCTTTTTGCTTGTAGGGATTATTTAGCCCTCTTATATTCCATGTGCTTATGATCATGGTGGGTGTTGTGTAGGATCATAATCCATGCCTCCCCCCCCCCCCCNTGTGCAGGATCATAATCCTTGCCTCCCCCCGGTTCATCTGTGTGTCCTACCTCATCCAGCACTATGAATCTATTTGGACCTACATTTCTCCCATGGTTACTTAGAGTGCTGTTTTGATCTTCATATTCCCCTACACTCGTAACCTTTTTTCCTCTTTGATTTGTGCCTCTCTGATTTATCTCCTTATCATCATTAATATGTTGCTTTATTCCACCGGGTACTTCATTCTTCTCTTCCTCTCTTCGTTATTCCTTTGGTTTCCACTCTTGTATGATTCTATTCCTTTTGCTTCTATTTCTTCTTCTGGGCATTTGGAATTCTTCATTCTCCTCCTTATTTTTTAGTTTCCAGCATTCAATCAGTTCATGTCCAAAATGTAAACATTCTGTGAAGAACTTTGGCTTCCATTCATAAAAAATTTCCTGTTGTTTCACACTCGTAGGAGTTATGATTTCAACTGTCTCCACCCATGGTTTTGTTATATCCACTTTCACTAGCACCCTTGCATAGGATATCTTCCCTAGTTCTGCTGTATGTTTGTCTGTATACATTGGAAATCCTACAACACTTGCCACTTCACTCAAGGCATCTGCAGTCCAGTATCCTATTGATAGGCTAGGTAATTGAATCCACAGTGGAATCGTGGTGATATACCTAGGATCAAAGTGAAAATCTCTCTCCCAATTATGCAGTATCAGTGGCTTATTGTGGTAAGTGTGACGTCCTGCTTGCATTACAACTTCCTTATCTTCTCCATTTTCGAATTCGGACACATAGTAGCCCTCCTGATGATATAGTACTTGGGGCTTATCTACATAGTTCCAAACTGTTTCTATGTAGTTCACCATAGATTTCTCATATGGTGTATCCCCCAGTACATATCCAATTAAAGCATTATCACAATAATCCTTTAGTTCATTAACATCTTCTTCCTCAATTTGTACTGTCATTTTACCTTCTCTATGGCTTGCGAGTTCCTATTCTGTATCCTTACCTCTTTTGCATGCGCTGTTCTCTCATTTTCCATCTCTATTTTTCCCAGATCCAGATATGTATTTTGCCTCGATGACCCAGCTTCTGAGAATTGATGACGTTTTGGGCTCGTTGGTAGCTTATTCTTGCTCTTTAGTTGCTCGATTTCAGTAGTCATACATTTACTATTCCATTGATTACTGTTCATCTCCACTTTCCTTCCTAATTCATTTTCCTCCAAAACTGGTTTAACCCCAGCTGGTAAGAAGCTTCCAAAGGTTAAGGGAGTAAGGGTTTGGGTCACTGAGTTTACCGGCATAGTCACACCGGTCACCGTAGTTGCATGCCTTCGCTTCCATGCCATCAGTGGTGCACGTTAGCCTGCCTTGGCTTATCGTGCGCCGAGAGCATTTATCTTTTTTGTTGTATAGTCTTTCATGGGAGCGTTGTAGCTCGTACCTTTTATGTAATTTCTTAGCAATCTTGTCATCCCATGTGATGTATGTTAGATAAAATGTACGTTGGTGCTCGACAAGTATGGCCCGGGTGCTAGTCATGATCCTCCAGTTTGGGTTGTGACATTTCCATGAAAAGCTCTCTACGAAAATGTCACGCCCCAAACTAGGGGAGGCACGACTGGCACTCGATACTGTATTCGATCGAGTTA
>ML393126.1:5927-29259 GCA_005239525.1 Nicotiana knightiana
AAGTCATGCACCGAATCATGCGACTTTAAATCATTTTTGAATTTTAAAAGACAAAATATGATTGATGTAATGTAGATAATTCACACACAGACATTGAAATTCAACAAGGTTTATAATCATTAATTAATTTATTGAATTTTGTAGGAACATATAGTAGGTTAAAAATTACATGCTCACAGGTCTGATGACGTCCATACCTATCTTCGAGAGGCTAGAGGACATTTAGGATATACTTCCCATATTTCTTTCCTTATCGTGCGGCATTGATTCAGCTTGAAGCGAAATTCTTTGAATTCCTTCCACTCATTCGTATATGCATGTGAGCGCTCGGTATCAGTTGTGCATCGCCGGCATGTGATTCCATGGATGCGGTGCGAGATGTGATTTCGGTGTGCTAATTATGGACCAGTCTAGAGGACTTCGGACGGGTTTTGACTATAGCTTGAGCACGGGGATTTCGGTTATGTGAGCATGTGCTTTTGGACTCATATGTTCGGTAGTGTCCCTATGGGCAGAATTCGGGGCTCGAAGAGTGGCTGGATCTCTACGTGATGAGTATAATATGTCTGCGAGATGTGTTCATACGGTTTGACTGTGATGAGAAAAGTTTGCCTAAGATGTAGAAAGTACTATTGGGCGTTTGATCTTTTCTTGATTTGACGTATAGTCCCGAGATATGAGTGTATTGGAGGATCCATCATGCTGTCTAACTATGGGACGAATTAGATTCTCATGCCTTGTTGGTGAGTTCAGACTCAGGAAAATTAAGTGATTGCGTAGTAGTTGTGGTTGTGAACGGGTGGAAAGAGATGTTAGTTTGAGGCTAAGCAGGTGGGTTACAACCTGCGAGGTAATCTACAGATGTGTGAATTTTATGAGGTTGTGTGGAGGGGGTTTTATCTACCAGTGGGTAATACTTGGGCAATTTGAGTTTGGATTAGTTGTAATGGTTGACCTGACCGTCACGAGGATGAATGGTAAGTCGCAGATGATTTGAAGTATTAGATGGTTGGTGTTACATGAGCTTATGATGATTTAGTTAAATCTCACTACGGTATTATGGCAGTAATGGGGTATGGTTATTGTAAGTTATCAGATGTTTTATTCCATGGCTTGAAGACAAGTGGGTGGGTCTCCTATCGACTAGTTGATTACACGGTTATGTGTTGTATTGGTTTTAGTTTGAGGTATACTGGTGAATCTGTTACAACTTGCAGAGGTTGAGATTGAGGATGACTCGAGTAAGGGAGTTTCTGGATACAGGTTGTATTACACTCTAAGGGTATATGGGAATCGTGGAATGATTGAGTGGTTATTCGTGAAGGATGTAGTGTGCATGGAGCACAAATATGCTTGGTTGCATTAATGTGGGATTACTTCTTTGGTTGTCGTCGTGCTAATGGGGCAACAAGTCGTTTTTCCCATTTTGGGCTGTGCAATTGAGATTTGAGCAGAGTGGATGAATCTCGAGAATGGTTCTAATGGATTCAAGATTTATATATAGCAAATTAGCAATTGCGAATTTTGGATTGGTATATGGCTAGAAACTGAGATTTTTGTTGATGGTGACGAGACTCATGGTATTTCTATATCATTATAGATTCTATATTTCAATATCAATAATGGGAAAGAAGCGGCTTTATATTCACAGAAGGTCTCTTCACAGTGGTTATCTCGGTTGTGGTACTTTTGAGGTGCTTAAGAGAGAATTCAGCGGCTTATGGATCTTAGGGCGTTGTGGTTTTATGCTAGGATTTTGTGGGGTGAGTTTTGGTTACGGATCGTGGTGTTCTGGCAAGGAGAAGTGTCAACTTAAGGGTAATTCAGAAGGAACTTAGAGAAATAGGATATATCGGTAGTAGGTTAGATCAGCACAGTAATGGATATGATCAGTTCTTTGGGTACTTATTATGTGGTGAGTCTCAACATGTGTTTTGTGGAAATAATCTGGGGCTTGGCAACTTGCCTGAATTAGTTGAGTTAGAGAGATTCAGTCTTGATGGCCTGGTTATATGGAAATGAGTTTAGGAGAGTTCTCGATGATCTATCACGATTCGAGGTGGATATTTCATACTAGCGCGAGGAACATATTGCATATTGTGATTTCCTCCTGGATAAGATCAAAAGGAAGGTTCCTAGCTAATTGAGTATGTAGTTTGCTTGTGACTCGGAGTGGATTATGAGATTCTCGTACTTTTCATATGATGGCATGATAGATGTGATGTGTTGTGCGGGATCAAGATTTGTGTGTGCAAGGTCACGGTTCTATTTTGAAGAGAAGGTACTGAATTCTTAGACAACATGGACTATTTCAAATGTCTAGATGAATGCTTTAACTACTTGGTAATCCCTGAGGAGGTGCATATTTTAGAATGCGCATTGAGTTTTGACTTACGGGTGATTTATTGGTATTGCGGTACTCGCCTGGATAATCGACAACTAATATTTAGATTTTTGCTATGTGGCATGGAAGAATCATAGAAGTATTCCTCGTGGGATGACTGTGTATGAGAGATGTGTTAGACATTCGGGTGGTGGAGTTGGGATCAGATATGGTAATTTATGTGTTCTATGGATTTAGAGACTTGGAGTTCTCAGGAGCAGATTGTTTGTGGTTGTGAATTGTGAAGTTGTGGCCAAATCTAGCCAGATGATAGTATGTGTTATTGTTTCAGTCGTTGTGGATTTTCGAGGGGTTAATTATCCATTTGTGGATGACCAGGGTTGATTTGGGAGGTCAATGGTAGGCCTAATGAAGATGTGTATTCTACACCAGGTCAGATCTGTTGACTCGGTGCCGTTATTGCAGAAAGGTGTGTCATTCGGTTAGAGCGAGCTTGTTCGTGTTATGATATATTCTATGTATTATCCTTCTATGCTACGAGGGGTTGTGATTATTGGCTCGTGAGTTATCGGTGCGGTTCTATTGGGCCTTACAGCGAAATTTGAGCGAGATGGGTATTTGGGTGATGCATGATTGATTGTGCATTGGTTATGTTCTATCGGGTTTGTGTGGAACTGGGTCATTTCCTTCTCTGCATTCATGGTCATGAACCTTGAGTACCTGATGTCGAGTTTCGCATGGTTATTGATTTTGTGAAGGGCGACTTGAAGTATCTCATATGGACCAGTGTTTGGATGGGGCCGCATATTGCGGTAGAGTTATGTTGAGATATGATCATTTATGTTAGATTCGTGTGTTATGGTTCTACAGTGTGTGATGGGATTTTATCATTGCGTTGTGACGGTATTCGTTGAGCTTGCAAGACGGTTCTCCCGTTTGACTCATTTTCCATGTTTTAGTATATCTAAATTATTGCGTATGGGTGCATGGGCATGGTTTGTGGCTCTAGGTAATATTGGTGTGGCATGTTAGTAGAGGAGTTGGTATTTGATAATATGAAGTCGTCAATCTAAGGTGGGTGCTATCGTATTTGATTGCGGTATATTTGGAAGGATAATGTCGGAAGTCGGCTTAGAAATTGGCTATAGTTCTTGTTAAAGGAGAGGGAGCTCCATGACTTGTTGATCTGATGAATGGTTATGAATTCTGCGTGTTTCTTTCATTATCTGCAGTATACAATGGTTTAAGAATGAGGTTTTGTTTGATATGGGGTTTATTACCGGTATTGGGTTGTTTGAAACAGCTACTATGATTAGAAATCATTGCTGGGAGTGTTTGAGTTAAGTGGTATATCATGCGATTGTGCCTTGGATTATGGTTGTGGCTCGTTACAGCTTGTTTAGACTTATACAGTGCATAGATTGCGAGGTTTCGGTCTAGTAGGAAAATTTCGGATGTTGGAAATTGGATTATGTGGTCATGGGCTAAGGTTGAGGTAATGATCTTCAATATGTTGTGTTGTCGGGCCTATATGGAATAGCGTGACGTGGGATCACCCCGGGTATGTGCATGGTAAGGTTAGATGGCAGTTTGGCGGCTTTGGAACAACTCTGGGCACGTTCAAGGACATGTTTAAGTGGGGGTGGATGTATCGATCCGACCGGTCATTTTGAGCATTTGTACTTCGCTCGGTAGTTTACGAGCATGAGTAGCTCCGTATGATGTATTATGACTTGTGTGAATCGTTGATTTTTGTTTTTAGGATATCCAGAATTGATTTGGAAGAATAATATTCAACTTAGAAGCTTTAAATTGGAAGAGTTGACCAAGTTTGGTTTTTTGTATTTGACCTTTGATTGGAGTTTTTATGGTTCCATTAGCTCCGATGGGTGATTTTAGACTTAGGAACGCGTTCGAATTGTGATTTGGAGGTCCGTAGTTGAATTTGGCTTGAAATGGCGAAAGTTGGATTTTTGGAAAGTTTGACCGGGAGTGAACTTTTCTATATCGGACTCGGATTGTGGTTCTGGGAATTGGAATATCTTCGTTATGTCATTTGGGACTTGTGTCCAAAATTTGGATTCATTCCGGGTTGGTTTGCTATGTTTCGGAATGAGTTATAGAAGTTGAAAAGTTCAAAGTTCATCAAGTTTTATTTGGGGTGCGATTTGTTGTTTCGTTGTTTTTATGTCTGATTTGAGGCCTCGAGTAGGTCCGTGTTGTGTTATGGGACTTGTTGGCATGTTCGGACAGGGTCCCGAGAGGCTCAGGCATTTTTTGGATTAGTTTCGGACCATTTCAGAGTTTCATGAGATTGTTGGTTTGCTGATGTTTCAGCTATACTTCGTGATCGCGGATGGAGGAATGCGTTCATGATGGGTATTTTGGTCAATGCAGCGGTTTATTCTTGCATTCTCTCTCCCTTGGTCGCGTTCGCGATGGGTTGGAGTTGTGTGCTTCGCGTTCGCGTAGTGTTGAGCGGAGGGCTAGCGGTGTTCTTCATCGCGTTCGTGAGGGTTTAACCGCGAACACGTAGTGTAAAGGTAGTTAGTATGGGTTTGTGCTTCACGAGCGCGAAGATTTTACCTGTTCCCGTAAAAGGATGCTTGGTCAGAAGTATAAAGTACTTTATTTTGAGAGTTTCGGCCATTATTGCATTTTTGGAGCTATGGAGCTTGGATTGAGGTAATTGTTGAAGCAATTTTCACCATATGGATTGGGGTAAGTTATCTCTACTCTTTTTTGATTTTATATCATGAATCTATCTTCATTTTCGGCATTTGATTGAGGGTTCCAAAAGAGAAATTGGGGGTTTAGCCTAAAGTTTCATAATGTGAATTTTCGAGTTTTTGAACATCGATTTGCAATCGGATTTGGGTAAAACTAGTATGGTTGGACCCGTAATTGAATGGGTTGTTGGATTTTCTAAGTTTCTTTGGGATCCGATGCGTGGGCCCGGGTTGGGATTTTGGGTCAATTTTGGATTTTTGATTAAAAATTCGACTTTTATTATATGGAATTGTTTCCTTGGGCTTTATTTGATGTATTTGAGTTGTTTTTAGCTTGTTTCAAGCCGTTCGGAGGTTGGTATGCGCGGGATGGCATTGCGGAGCATCATTTTGGCTTGCTCGGTATTGTTTAGCTTGTATGAGGTAAGTAACACTTCTAAACTGATGAGGTCGATGGACTGATTGTGAAGTTATTGACACAGTGGCACGTGAGTTGTTCGTGCAGATCAAGATATTTATACTATGGCAGGTGAGTTGTCCGTTCAGCACGTGAGTTGTCCATGCAGATCAACATATTTATACTATAGCACGTGAGTTGTCCATGCAGTTTATAGCGCTTGGGCTGAAGGAGCCCTTCCGGAGTCTGTACAAACCCTTGGTGAACGCATGTACCTACTAAGTGCGAGTGCCGAGTGATTGGGAGGACTGAGTGATTATGAGGATTGAGTGGCTGTGAGGACTGAGTGGCTGGGAGGACTAAGTGAATTGATACTCTAAGAGTATGCATATGGTTTTATCATTGAGTTGCATCGCATTTGACATACAGTCATAGAGATGCATTTTTCCTCATGATGTATGGTATCACGTCATTCATGACTTCTCATACATATTGACTTATGGGCATAGAGAGGTATTTTACACTTGCTATCTGGAAAGAAAATGAAACATCTTATTTATTATTGAAAGGGTTTTTGGGAAAAATTACAGTTTTCAAACTTACTCATATTTTCGACAATTTCGGTAAAGGATTTGGGTTTTCACTGATATACTTGAAAAGAGAAACTACTTTTCGGGAAACTATGAATAAGCTGAGCATTTTATCTCTGAATTACTTCTTTTATTACTTGCTTTACATTGTTATGAATTGTTGTTGGTTATTGGTGTTGGCCCGACCTTTGCTACAGCTCGTCACTACTTTCAACCTAAGGTTAGGTTTGTTACTTATTGAGTACATGGGGTCGGTTATACTCATACTACACTTCTGCACCTTGCGTGCAAATGTTGGCTGTTGATGTTGTTGTATTCGATGGGAGCTAGATTTGATGATGTACCTGCATTCGAGTAGTAGCTGCCTCTTGTTCATGGTAGCCTTAGATTATTAAAAATTTGTTTATGTACATTTAGAACAGATGATGTATTATTTATACCAACTTTGTAAATTCTAATCTTAGAAGCTCATGATTTGTACTACCAGTCCTTAGGAAAATGTGTAAGATTCTGATGTTTTCCTTTATTTAATTGTCTAACTAATTTCATTGAAATTGGATAGTTGTTAATTGTCTTACCTAGCGGGTTGGGTTAGGTGTCATCACGACTAGTTGGATTTTGGGTCGTGACAAAGTGGTATCAGAGCTCTAGGTTCATAGGTTCTACAAGTCATGAGCAAGTGTCTAGTAGAGTCTTGCGGATCGGTATGACGATGTCCATACCTATATTCGACATGCTAGAGGACATTAGGATATACTTCCCATATTTCTTTCCTTATTGTGTGGCATTAATTAAGCTTGAAGCGTAAATCTTTGAATTCATTCCACGCATTCGTATGTGCATGTGAGTGTTAGGTATCGGTTGTGCATCACTGGCTTGTGATTCCATGGATGCGGTGCGAGATGTGATTTCAGTGTGCTAATTATGGACCAGTCTGAAGGAAGTGAGACCAGGTTTTGGCTGTAGCTTGAGCACGGGAATTTTGATTGTGTGAGCACGTGCTTTTGGGATCATATGTTCGGTAGTGTCCCTATGAGCGAAATTCGTGGCTCGAAGAATGGGTAGATGGCTACGTCATGAGTATAATGTGACTGTAAGATGTGTTCATATGGTTTGAATGTGATGAGAAGAGTTTTCTTGAGATGTAGAAAAGACTATTGGGCATTTGATTTTGTCTTGATTTAAAGTATAGTCTCGAGATATGAGTGTATTGGAGGATCCTTCATGTTGTCTAATTGTGGGACAACTTAGGTTCTCATGCCTTGTTGGTGAGTTCAGACATAAGAATATTAAGTGATCGCATAGTAGTTGTGGTGGTGAAAGGGTGGAAAGAGTTATCAGCTTGAGGCTAAGCAGGTGGGTTACGACCTACGAGTAATCATATGTGTGAATTTCATGAGGTTGTGTGGAGGGTTTCTTATCTACCAGTTGGTTATATTTGTGTTATTTGAGTTCGGACCAGTGGTAATGGTTGACATGACCGTCACGAGGATGAACGTGAGAGTAGTAGATGATTTGACGTATTAGATGGTTGGTGTTACACGATCTTATGAAAGATTTAGTTGAATCTCACTACGGTATTATGGCAGTAATGGGGTAGGGTTATTGTAAGTTATCAGATGTTTTATTCCATGGCTTTGAGCCAAGTGGGGGAGTCTGTTATCGATGAGTTGATTGCACGATTATGTGTTGTATTGGTTTCGATTTGAGGTATACTGGTGAATCAGTTACGATTTGCAGAGGTTGAGATTGAGGATGACTCGAGTAAAGTAATTTCTGGATACGAGTTGTACTACACTCTATGGGTATATGGGAATCATGGAATGATTGAATGGTTATTCGTGAAGGATGTAGTGTGCATGGAGTAGGAATATGCTTGGTTACGTTAATGTGGGATTACTTCTTTGGTTGTCGTCGTGCTAATGGGGAACAAGTCGTTTGGCCCATTTGGGGTGGTGCAATTGAGATTTGAGTAGAGTGGATGGATCTTGAGAATGGTTTTAATGGATTCAAGATTTATATTGTATCAAATTAGCAATTGAGAATTTTGGATATGTATATGGAAAGAAACTGAGATTTTCGTTGGAGGGTGTCGAGACTCGCGATATTTCGATATTATTATAGATTCTACATTTGAGTATCAAGAAAGGGATGAAGCATCTTTAGATTCATGGAATGTCTCTTCAGAGTGGGTATCTCGGTTGTGGTACTTTTGGGGTGCTTAAGACAGAATTTAACGGCTTATGGGTCTTAGGGCATTGTGGTATTATGCTAGGATCTCGTGGGGTGAGTTTTGGTTATGGATTGTGGTGTTTTGGCAAGGAGAAGTATCAACTTGAGGGTAATTCGGAAGGAACTCTGAGAAATAGGACAGCTTGCTAGTAGGTTGGATCAGCACACTAATGGATATGATCAGTTCTTTGGGTACTTATGATGCAGTGAGTCTTTACAGGTGTTTTGTTGCAATAATCTTGGGCTTGGCGACTTGCATGACTTGGTTGAGTTAGAGAGATTCAGTTACGATGGCCTGGTTATGTGAAAATTGGTTACAGAGAGTTGTCAATGATTTCTATCACGATTCGAGGTTGATATTTCCTACTAGCATGAGGAGGTGCGCATTTCATATGATGGCTCGGAGTGTGTAGTTTTCTTGTGATTCGGAGTGGATATGAGATTCTCGTACTTTTCATATGATGGCATGATAGATGTGGTGTATTGTGCGGGATCGAGATTTGCATGTGCATGGTCACAGTTAAGTTTTGAAGAGAAGGTCATGAATTCTTAGACAACATGGACTATTTCAAATGTCTAGATGAATGCTATAACTACTTGGTAATGCCTGAGGAGGTGCGCATTTCAGAAGGCGCACTGAGTTTTGACTTATGGATGCTTTATTGGTATTGCGGTACTCGCCTAGTTAATCGACGCTGATATTTAGATTTTGCTATGTGGCATGGACGAATTATATAAGTATTCCTCATGGGATGATCGTGTATGAGAGATGTGTAAGACATTCAGGCGGTGTCCTTAGGATCAAATATGGTAATTCATGTGCTCTATGGATTTGGAGACTCGGAGTTCTCAGGAGCACATTGTTTGTGCTTGTGGACTGTGAAGTTGTGGCCAAATCTATCCAGGTTATAGTATGTGTTATGATTCAGTCATTATGTATTTTTGAGGGGTTAATTATCTATTTGTGGATGACCAAGTTTGATTTGGGAGCTCAATGGTAGGCTTAATGAAGATGTGTATTCTATACCGGGTCGGATCTGTTGACTCGACACCGCTATTGAAGAAAGTGTGTCATTCGGTTAGACCGAGCTTGTTTGTGTTCTGATATATTCTATGTGTTATCCTTCTAAGCTACGAGGAATTGTGATTCGTTAGTTATATACATACATGGTGTGGTGTTATTGGGGCTTTATAGCCTAATTTGAGCGAGATGGGTATTTGAGTGATGCATGATTAATTGCCCATTGGTTATGTTCGTTCGGGTTTGGGTGGCATTATGTCATTTGCATCTCCATGGTCATGGTCATACACCTTGAGTACCTGATGTCGAGTTGCTCATGGTTATTGACTTTGAGTAGGGCAGCTTGAAGTATCTCATATGGATCAGTGTTTGGATGGGACCGCGTATTGCGGTAGAGTTATGTTGAGATATGATCATTTGTGTTAGATTCGTGTGTTATGGTGCTACAATGTGCGATGGGATTTTATCATTGCGTTGTGACGGTATTCGTTGAGCTTGCAAGACGGTTCTCTCGTTTGACTCATTTTCCATGTTTTAGTATATCTAAATTATTGCGTATGGGTGCATGGGTTGCATGGGTTGCATGGTTTGTGGCTCTGGGTAATATTGGTGTGGCATGTTAGTAGAGGAGTTGGTATTTGATAATATGAAGTCGTTGGATCTAAGATGGGTGCTATCGTATTTGATTGCGATATATTTGGAAGGATAATATCAGATGTCGGCTTAGAAACTGGCTATAGTTCTTGTTGAAGGAGAGGGACTTCCATGACTTGTTGATCTGATCAATGGTTATGAATTCTGCGTGTTTCTTTCATCATCTTCAGTATACTAAGGTTTTAGAATGAGGTTTTGTTTGACACAGGGATTATTGCCGCTATTGGGTTGTTTGAAACAACTACTACGATTAGAAATCTTTGTTGGGAGTATTTGAGTTATGTGGTATATCATGCAATTGTGCCTTGGATTATGGTTGTGGCTCGTTACAGCTTGTTCAGACTTATACAGTGCGTAAAATTGCAAGGTTCGAGTCTTGTAAGGAAAATTCGGATGTTGGAAATTAGATTTTATGGTCACAGGCTAAGTTTGAGGTAATAATCTTCAATATGTTGTGTTGTCGGGCCTATACGGAATAGGGTGACGTGGGATCACCCCTTGCTATGTTCATTGTAAGGTTAGACGACGGTTTTGAAATTTCGGGACAACTCTTGGCACGTTCGAGGACGAATGTATGTTTAAGTAGGGAAGGATATAACGACCCAACCAGTCGTTTTGAGAATTTGTACTTCGCTCGGTAGTTTATGGGCATGAGTAGCTCTGTATGATGTATTATGACTTTTTTGAATCATCGTTATTTGTTTTCAGGTTATCCAAAAAATTATTTGGAAGAATTATTCTCAACTAGGAAGCTCTAAATTAGAAGAGTTGACCAAGTTTAATTTTTTAGTATTTGACCTCGGATTGGTGTTTTGATGATTCTGTTAGCTCCTTTGGGTGATTTTGGACTTTGGACCGCATCCGAATTGTGATTTGGAGGCCCGTAGTTGAATTTGGCTTGAAATGGCGAACGTTGGACTTTTGGAAAGTTTGACCGGGAGTAGACTTTTTTATATTGGATTCAAATTGTGGTTCCGGGAATTGGAAGTTTCTTTATGTCATTTGGGACTTGTGTGCAAAACTTGGGTTCATTCCGGGTTGCTTTGCTATGTTTCGGCACGAGTTATGGAAGTTGAAAAGTTCAAAGTTTATCACGTTTGATTTGGGGTGCGATTTGTCATTTCGTTGTTATTATGTGTTATTTGAGGCCTCGAGTAGGTCCGTGTTGTGTTATGGGACTTGTTGGCATGTTCGGACAGGGTCCCGAAGGGCTCGCGCGTGTTTTGGATTGGCTTCGGACCATTTTAAAGTTTCATGAAATTGCTGGTTTGCTGGTGTTTCAGTTGTGCTTCGCGATCACGGATGGAGGAACGCGTTCGCGGTGGGTATTTTGGTTTGTGCAGCGGTTTGTTCTTCGCGTTTGCGTTCCCTTGGTCGCGTTCGTGATGGGTTGGAGTTATGTGCTTCGCGTTTGTGTCCATGGCTATACGTTCGAGTAGTGTTGAGCGGAGGGCTGGCAGTGTTCTCATAGCGTTCTTAAGGGTTTGACCGCTAACGCATAGTGCAAAGTGAGGCACTATGGGTTTGGGCTTCGCGAACGCGAGGCTTTTACCACGTTCGCCTAAGAGGATTCCTGGGCAGAAGTATAAAGTAATCTATTTCGAGGGTTTTAGTCATTTTTGGAGCAATGGAGCTCGGATTGAGGCTATTCTTGAAGCAATTTTCATCATGTGGACTGAGGTAAGTGTTCTCTACTCTTTTTTGGTTTTATATCATGAATCTATTTTATTTTTCGACATTTTATGAGGTTTCCAAAAGAGAAATTGAGGGTTTTAGCCTATAGTTTCATAATGTAAGTTTTCTTGTTTTGAACATCGATTTGGAGTCGGATTTGAGTGAAACTAGTATGGTTGGACTCGTAATTGATTGGGTTGTTGGATTTTGTAAGTTTTGTCGGGTTCCTAGGCACTGGCCCGGGTTGGGCTTTTGGATCGATTTTGGACTTTTGATTTAAAATTTGACCTTTATCATTTGGAATTGTTTCCTTGGGCTTTATTTGATGTATTTGAGTTAATTTTTGGCTAGTTTGAGTCGTTCGGAGGTCGGTATACACGGGATGGCATTGCGGAGCATCGTTTTGGCTTGCTCGGTTTTGGATTTGGCTTGCTCGAGGTAAGTAACACTTCTAAACTTGGTGCTGAGGTTATGAACCCTAAATATAAGTGTTATGTGTTTGGTGTTGAGGTGATGCACATGCTAGGTGACAGGTGTGTGGTAAGGCTGTATTGTGGTCCGGGCCCAGGCCCGCCAGCCCATATGGTTTTTGGGCTAAACAGGCTAGCCCGTATGATCTGGGCCCAAGCGGTCCTAACAGCCCACAGTGGGCCGGTCCTTAATGGTGAGGCCGTGAGCCCGGGACCGTTTAGCCCGGGACCAGCTTCCATTGGTTTGCTGGTTCAACTCGGCCTAACGGCTATTTTAAAAATATATATATATATTTTTTTTGGAATTGGTCAACGGTTGGAAATTTAGAAAATAGTCGTTGACCTGCCAATTTAGCCGTTTGGCACTTTCAAAAATAGCCATTTGCCCCTAAACTTTTTATCCCCAAACTTTTTATAATTATACTTTTCCCTATTCTCAACTATAAATACTCCCTCATTATTTCATTTTTTTTCTCACAAAATCATCATTCTCTCTCTAATTTTCTTCTATAATTGCTTACTTTATTATTGTAATTTGTGAAAAATTGTGAAGTTGGTAAATTGAAGTATTCAAGTCTTCAAGTCTTCAACGATATACAATTTTCAAGAAGTTGTTCGTCAATTCGTTAAACTCGTTCCAACTCTTAAGTTTTAATATTATAGTTTTGTTTGTTTTACTTTGTATAATTATAATTAATATGACCTTTTTTTGAAAAAAATGTTTGGTCCTTATGGAAAATCTAAAATTGGTGAATCTAGTGGCCAAGCTACTACTCCTCCCCTGGCTCCCCGACCCAAACATGTTACCCGTCCTCCTCCACCTGTTATTTTTGATAGTGATAACCCTTTATTTCAATTTATCGATAGTGAATTTTACCATTATATTACACCAGGTGAACAATTAAATGATGAATATATAAATGCTCTTTATGGTAATCCAACTATTGATGAAAATGATGATGAAAATATAGATTTAGATGAAATGCAACCAGAAGATGATAAACCTACTAGTCCTGTTGTTGAAGTTAACTCAACTGATAATAATCCAGATGATGCCCCGCCTGACCCTCCTGTAGTTACCCCTACTTTTAATAGGCAACCTTCTAAACGGTGCGAAACATCTCTTGTTTGGTACTTTTTTTATTCAACTAAGAGATCAAAATAAGGCTAAGTGTAAAACTTGTGAAACTTTGATGGCTCATAAGTTTACTGGAGACCGTAGCGGTACAGGTAGTTTGACTAGACACATAAAGACACACCCTAAAGATAAAGCTAGATTTATTCAAATGAAATCTGCGCAAGAGGGGACAAGTCTAGGTACTCAGGTTAACCCTAGTACCGGGTCAAATCTAGTTCAACCGGGAATTAACATTGTTACCGGTGACATTTTATATTACGATCCAAATAAAGATCGCGAAGAATTGGCAAAAATGATTACTGTTATGTGCTTACCCTATAGTTTTCCTTCTAATCCTCACTTTGTGCGTTATATTAGAAGAGTTTTTAATCATACTTATAAAGGATGGCTTCGCACAACCGTAAAGAGCGATATTTATAAATATAAACATGAATATGAACAATATTTGCGCTATTTATTTACTCATATAAATTGTCGCGTTGCTATTACTACTGATATTAGTAGAAGTGGTAATGACTGTGATTATCTTACTATTACCAGTCTTTGGATTGATGAGTAATGGATAATGCAAAAGCGCATTATTGCTTATAGAATAATTAATTCACATCACACAAAGAAGTTTATTGCTAACACAATTGCAGATATTTTTGCATTAGAGATAAAATAATGTCAGTTTCAATGGATAATGCTTCTAATAACACTAATGCTATAGCGTTGCTTACAACTACACTAAATCCTGCATTTAGTAATATTTTCCATGTTAGATGTATTTTTCATATTTACCATTTAATCGTCGGTGATGGTATGGAAATTTTAGATGTTAAAATTGAAAAGGTTAAAATGGCTCTTAATTGGCTTTTTTATTCAAACCGTAGAAGTAGACTTAGAGAATATTTTAAAAAATGCGATGAATTTGGCCTTAGAGAAAGAAAGGTTCCTAAACCTTGTCCGACTAGATGGAATTACATGTATGAAAGTTTAGTTATTGCATATGAATATAGAAACCCAATAAACACAACGTTTAATGCTCGTGTTGGTGGTGATGATGATGATGACCACCTTACAAATCAGGATTGGACTATTAGAAAATTTTCATGTTGCTACAAATGAATTATCTGGGCAATATTATCCTACTATATCTAACTGTTTAGTTTATATTGCATAACTTGCAAATTTGTTTACTCAATTTTCAGAGGGTGGGGTAATTTATGAACTTGCTATTAATTCTATGAGAGAAAAGTTTAAAAAATATTTTATCCCCCCTATTTATGGTGTTGCTGCCATGTTAAATCCTACTATGAAATTAGGAGCTCCTCACTTTTGGTATACAAATATTTATAATGTTTTAGCACTTTCAGATGAGGAAATGTTTACACTTGCATATGCAAAAGCCTCAATTAAAATAAATGCTCAAACAATTTATAATGCTTATCAACTTTCCTTAGATCATGCTAGACCAAATGTTCCAACTCCTACTTAGTCTAGTTCGCAATCATCTAAAAGAACTGCAGGACTAAAAACACTTAGTGCTTGGACGGGGTTCGAGGTTCTCAAGGTGAAAATATTGGTGATAGTTCACAACTAAATGAGCTTCAAGTTTATTTATCGTAGGGACTTGAATCAGAGAATTCCGACGGCTCCTTTAATAGTTTGGAATGGTGGAAGGACAAAGAAAAACACTATCCGGTTCTTTCAAAGATGGCTCGAGATATTTTATGTATTCAAGCTTCAACAGTAACATCGGAGAGCGCTTTCAGTCAAGCGAGACTTCAAATCAATGATTATAGAGAGTCTATGAGGGAGAGCTTGGAAAAATAAGTACTCTTCTGAGATTTGATCCGTTCGGAACGAAGAACTTTGGACTTGCTGAATCACAACCAGAGATAGACGAAGCTTACGAAGAAATGCTAGCGGAACTTGCGGAGGATGATGCTTCGTCCGAAAGCGGTGATGAACAAGCTTCTTTTCCGCCACCACCAACGAAAATTCCTCCGAACCTTGAAGGATTTATGAAATTAGTAAGAGATAATATGTAACTTGTATTTTGGCACATCTTCATTAGTTTTTTTTCCTTTTAATGGTGGTATTAGCACCTTGTTGTGCTCATTCCATTGAGGGGAGGACTAAGAAAGATATTGTCATTTTTTGTCAATGTCGTAATAATAAAAATTATAAGGCATTCCCTTGAATATTTCTTTATAATTTTTTTGTGTTTAAATTTGAATTACAAGACTTAAGTCACAATTACATAATATAATTTACAATTAAATTGCCTTAGATAAAAAAATTTTAAGAAAAAATAGCCCGACCCACTTAGGCCTGTTTAGGCCCGTGGGCCCCACCCACTTAGCCCGGGCCCATATGGACCTGTTACACCCACTAGGACCGTTTAGCCCGGGACCGCTTGGGACCGGCCAGCTAGAGCCCCGGAGCATTTGGCCCGACCCATTTAGCCCATTTAGGCTCGGGCCTGGACCACAATACAGCCTTAGCGTGTGGGCGTGCACTGTGTGAATTGTAATTTCGTTATTTTTGTGGTACTATGTAGTTACCTGATTTTATCTATAACCATGAAATCTCTACGTACTAGAGCTATTGAGCTATAATCTATGTTAGCAACTATGTCTAGGCTACATACTTATTATGTTGGGACCCATTAAGGTCATTACTGATGTTGAGGTATTTTCTTACATTGCAATTTCATACTCAGCCATGTTCATTTATTTTATATCATATCTCAGTCTCTATTGCTATATATTGACACATCATATCATCATTCTTTGGGTTAATTTCATGGTATTGTGAGCCCGAGAGACTTGAGGATTGATGACTGAGTGAGGCGTAAGGCCTGATTGTGAAGTTATTGATATTTTGACACGTGAGTTGTCCAAGCGGATTAAGATATTTATACTATGTCACGTGAGTTGTCCGTGTAGCCCGTGAGTTGTTCGTGCGGATCCAGTTATTTATACTATAGCACGTGATTTTTCCGTGTAGCACGTGAGTAGTATGTGCAGTTTATAGCACTTGGGCTGAAGGAGCCATTCCGGAGTCTGTACACACCCCAGTGAGCGTAAGTACCTACTGCGTGCGAGTGCTGAGTGCTGAGTGCTAAGTGCTGAGTGCCGAGTGATTGGGAGGACTGAGTGACTGTGAGGACTGAGTGGATGTGAGGACTGACTAACTAAGAGGACTGAGTGAATTGATACTCTGAGTGTATGTATATGGTTTTATCACTGAGTTGCATCGCATTAGACATGCACACTTGACATACAAGCATAGAGATGCATTTTTCCTCATGTTGTACGCTATCACGTCATTCATGACTTCTCATACACATTGACTTATGGGCATAGAGAGGTACTTTACACTTGTTATTTAGAAAGAAAATGAAACATCTTATTTATTGTTGAAAGGATGGGAAAAAATTACATTTTTCAATCTTACTCATATTTTCGACGATTTCGGTAAAGGAATGAGGTTTTCACTGATATACTTGAAAAGCAAAATTATTTTTCGGGAAACTATGAATACGATGAGCATTTTATCTCTGAATTACTTCTTTTATTACTTGTTTTACGTTGTTATGCACTTTGTTGGCTATTGCTGTTAGCCCCACCTTTGTTCCAGCTCGTCACTACTTTCAACCTGAGTTTAGGTTTTTTACTTATTGAGTACATGGATTGGTTGTACTCATACTACACTTCTGCTCCTTGCATGTAGATGTTGGCTGTTGATGTTGATGTGTTCGATAAGAGCTAGATTTGAAGAAGTACCTACATTCTGGTGGTAGTTGCTTGTTGTTCATGGTAGCCCAGTACAAAAAATTAACGTTTAGCGACAGAATTTAGCGACAAGCCATATTCTGTAGCTAAATTACGACAGATTAACGTTTATAGTCGGTCGCAATAAACTACAAAAGATTTAATATGAAAAATAGCGATGGATTAGCGACAAATATTTATATCCCTCGCTAAAAATTGGCGATTTTACCTACAAATTTAGAGACGAAAATGGGGCGGCAAAAATTATTTAAATATAGCAATGATATTAGCGACGAAATTATGTCGCTGCTTTTATTTTACATAGAAAATTATATTCCAAAATTAGTTGCGACGGAAATTTGGTCGTTAGATTCTCAAAATAAAATTTTCAAATTATTAGCACAGAAATTTATCTGTCGCTATTTTCCTTGCTAGTTTTTTAAAGTTTTTCTAGGGCACAAATCTTCCTACAGACTCATATTCTTTCCTCTCTACCAAAGTCGCTCTCATCTTGAACAATGTGAGTTTCTTCCTTCCAATACAACAAATTATGCATGAATTTAAGGCTCATATGCAATGGGAACATAGACATCTGATAGCAAATAGAAGAAAATTCGAAATTGGGCAATTTTGTTGTAAAACTTCAGAAATCGCCAAGAAATTCAAAGTATCTCTCAACTTCATTCCGTTTATATTTGCTGCTCCGCAAGATTCTCACACGAAAGCCCTTATTTTTACTATTTTTGCACTTTGTCTACACCATTATTCTTATCTTTGTTCAGGTAAACAATCTCTTTTATGTTTTGCTTTTCTTTCTCTTGAGGAATTTTGATATGGTAATTCTTGTTTGACTGGGACCTTGATTTTCGTACTTTTGGGTCATTAATAAATTGATATGATTTTAGGGTTTAGATTTCAGTATTTTCTTTAGGGATTTACCTTAATAATTAATCGATATGATATGTTCCAGCAAGAGCTGGTTTTTACATCCTTGATTTTAGCTATGTGTTTTAGTCTTTAGAAAGAAAATGGAAGTTCAAAGATTTGTATTCTGTTGAGCATTTCAAAGACCGTACGGAAAATGTGTGTCTATGCTAATGAAAATAATGAAGTGCAGTAGCTAAAGTAACAGAATGAGGGAGAAGAACAATGTTCATTCTGCCATTCTCACTATTCTTGTGTTAGTTACTCTACAAAGTGTATATTGTGACAATCCTTATCGATATTACACTTGGAAAATCACTTATGGAGACATTTACCCTTTGGGCGTCAAACAACAGGTAAATCTCATTCTTTAAATGTATGTTTGTTGAAATTTCATGGATTCTTATTGAGGTGATTTTAACACTCTGTTTTTGACAATGTTGGTGGCAGGGAATCTTGATTAATGGGCAGTTTCCAGGGCCACAGATTGACTGTGTTACAAATGACAATTTGATTATCAGTGCCTACAACTACTTGAATGAGCCTTTCCTCATTTCTTGGTATGACTTATAATCAAAGTGTATCTCATTCTTTAAATGTATGTTTGTTGAAATTTCATGGATTCTATTGAGGTGATTTTAACACACTGTTTTTGATAATGTTGGTGGCAGGGAATCTTGATTACTGGGCAGTTTCCAGGGCCACAGATTGACTGTGTTACAAATGACAATTTGATTATCAGTGTCTGCAACTACTTGAATGAGCCTTTCCTCATTTCTTGGTATGACTTATAATCAAAGTGTTCCTTTTTTCCTCTTAATCCCCTGTTAATGTCATTCAGGTAAAGAAAAGATGCAATATGTTGGATATTAAGCAATGTGATTGACATTGTATGGATAGATACAAAAAACTTATTTTTGATACAGATCTATTCAATATTTTGCCTCCTATATACGTTCATGAACAATGAAATGTCTCTGATAAAACCATTTTCGTCTCAAATGTTTCTCCAAAAAAATGTTCGCGTTTGTTCCTCATTTTTTTGGACATTGTGTTTTTTGTTATTCCTAATATGAGTCTATAATAGTGTAGAAAAGTGCACAATATTAGTGCACAATATTGTTCTACTCCCTCATTGTGTTACTTTAGATATGGCAGAAAAGTGCACAATATTCTATAATGAAGTGTGTCTATGGTGTAATATAATCTATAGAGAATTAAGTCGAATGTCACGTTTGTAGTAATCTAAGTGGTATACTTTCATAACTTACGTTGTGTTTCCAAAGTTAGTTGTGAAACTGCAATTCTGATTGTCATGTGCATTCCTTTATGTTTAATACAATTATTCTCGCAGAGTAAAATGATTTAGAAGTTTTTAATGCCTTGTTGTGTTGTCATATTAAGATTGAATAACCGGAAGTGAAATCCTTGTAGCTAAAAGTTAGGGATGAATAATCATCTTTATTTTGTAGAAGTTTCCTCCTTATAATCTTAAACTACATTATGTCTAACAATCTTTGATATGACATAAAGGTTTTGATAGGGGAATCCTGTGATACTTCTCCCATTTTGGAATAGTTATGGAATTTTAAATACTTTATATATGTCAATGATTGGTGAGACAAGAAGAATCAGAAAGCTATAACCAGGTTGTTACAAGCACTGTTGATTAATACAATCTTGTACAAGTTGTTCTATCTCCTGGTAAATACTCTTTAGTATGACTATATATTTAATACTTGTTAAGTCTCTGTTAACTTGTATCATGTATGTGTTTGTGATTTATCATTCACCCGTTGTCAAAATTCAATAGGAAATGCATAATTGTTGTTCTCAGACATTGATATTCTTTGCTAATTTATTTCTTGATTTCTATAGATTGGAATTTACTAATATAATCCGACTTGCTAAATTATCCACGCGCTCATATATAAGGATAGAGAGGGCTAAGACAGTAGGTTTATATTTGGCTGTCAGTTGCATTAGAGAAGCTTGTGACTCTATGTATTTAAATAGAGACGTTGATTAATTCTCTTTTATTTTGTGACTCATAGTTTGTGACTCATAGTTTCTGTGCATATATCTTTCAGCAGACAGTTGAAAGAGTTCCATCTATCAGTGTTGTGTTATGTCGTCCGCTTGCACTTTATCCATTCTCTTCTTGCAGTTTCTGATTCTATCAACAAATCATGTCTTATATGTTAGCTTATAATGTTTAGTGGTCTTGGTTATAGTGTGTAACGACCCAGCCGGTCGTTCCGAGAGTTTAGCCCTGTTTTTCCCATTTCTGCTTCATTCTTGTATGATTCAACTCTTTTGTGTTGCGTTGGGTTGATTGGTTCGGGTTCAGATTGGTTGTGATGAGAAATGAGACACTTAGTCTCTTAGGATGGTGATTTAGTTGGAAAAGTCAATCGAAAGTTGACTTATAGGTAAATGATCTCGGAATATGGTTTTTGTTGCTCGGGTAGCTTCATTAGGTGATTTGGGACTTAGGAGTGTGTTCGGAATGTCATTTGGAGGTCCAGAGTATAATTAGGCTTGAATTGACGAAATTGGATTTTGCGTGATTTTCGGTCGGCAGTGGAAAAATTAGCTATCAGGGTCGAAATACAAGTCCGTAGTGTCATTTGGGATGTGTGTGCAAATTTTCAGGTCATTCAGACGTGGTTTGGGTTGTTTCGGCATCGTTAGCGAATTTCGGAAGTTTAGAAATCCTTAGGCTTGAATTTGGATTTGATTTGGTGTTTTGATGTTATTTTGAGCATTCCGAGGGTTCGACTAGGTTGGTATATGATATATGACTTGTTGGTACCTTAGTTGAGGCCCCGAGGGGCTCGGGATTTATTTCGGGTGATTTTGGAAGGTTGGAAGTTGGAAAATGCAGCAAATGGCTGCGGGTGCAGGCCTTCTGGTGTGGCCGCACCTGCGGACGGGGAACCGCATGTGCGAAGGCGCAGGTGCGGAGGTTGGCTTGCACCTGCGGGACCGCAGGTGCGTGTGGAAGGCCGCAGATGCGGGTTTTGAGTTTAAGTAAGAATCCGCACCTGCGAGGAATTTTCCAGGTGCGGTGCCGCAGGTGTGTTCATGGAGTCGCAGGTACGAGATTGCTAGGTAGAACCTATATAAGGTTGCCTTCGCGAGTTTTCACTCATTTCTTCACCATTTTTCACGGATTTTGGAGCTTAGAGCTGGAATTTCAAGGGGGAATCAAGTGTATTAAGTGAGGTAAGTTACATGGACCTTGTATCTTGTGTTTATAACGATTAGTCCATTGTTTAATCATGTTTTAGTGGAGAAATTAGAAGATTAAGGCTTGAAATTTGAAAGTATAAATTGGGGATTTGAGGGACCATTTGAGGTCCGATTTTTTCGATGTATTTGGTATGTATGAACTCGTGAGAGCGTAAGGATTCTAGTTTTGTGATTTTTTTCAGAATCCGAGACGTAGGCCCGTGTCACGACCCAAACCGATTGGCCGTGACGGGCACCCGATACCTTACTCGATCGAGTACCAACGTAACGTGTCTTTCTTATTACATTATCATATACACGTGACATACGGGCCAAATAGGCCAACATAATCATTTACAAACTCAAAACATAGGTCGACAAGGCCATACAATCTTTCACGTATAAGACATGTCTACAAGCCTCTAAGAGTACATAAATGTCATAAAGGTCGGGATAGAGTCCCGTCATACCAAACAATACCGTCTAAATCATACTAACCAAACAAGCGACTCCGAAGCAAATGGAGCGCACCAACATCTTCCGCTGAGCTGATAGCCTACTTGGAGGGCTCTCGACCTGTCTATCGGGACCTGCGGGTATGAAACGCAACGTCCCCAGGCAAAAGGGACGTCAATACGAATAATGTACCGAGTATGTAAGGCACATAATGTATATAAGAGACATGGAAGAAATATAGAGCACATGACTCAACCTATAAGTCTGAATAACTTTGTAAATCATAAATCACTTTTAACAGCATGCATATGCATATGAATGTCATGTCATGCATAGGTATATGTTTCATAACATCACCAGCCTCTGAGGGCATCCCATCATATCATATCGGCCACTGTGGGCAAAATCATCATCGTATACCAGCTGATCAGGTGGTGGTGCGTATATAATGCCATAACCTTTCCCATATCCCATATACATATATATACATACAATATACGCGTATATAACGCCATCTGGTCATGTGTCAATGCACATGTATGAAATGCATGAAAAGTACGTAATAATCACAATATTCCTTCCGGATAAACTTTTCCAACTGTGTATTATTCTGAGACCCATAAACAGAAAATAATAACAATTCTCATGGGGAATCAAGAATATAGACACCCCTATTATTTCTATGAATAGAGTAATTTA
This sequence comes from Nicotiana knightiana, assembly GCA_005239525.1. Taxonomy (NCBI): domain Eukaryota; kingdom Viridiplantae; phylum Streptophyta; class Magnoliopsida; order Solanales; family Solanaceae; genus Nicotiana; species Nicotiana knightiana. The sequence goes on from ML393126.1 coordinate 28,254, forward strand.
TGGAAACCATGAGTTTGTTCGTTTCTTCCGTATAATTTGGACCATGCCAAAAGAAAGAAGGGATAGCCTTAACATACCTAGGGTAGAAAAAACTCCGTATAATATTCTTGGCAAAGATTGCACCGTACTCTTTAGAACCGAAAATTTTTGATGGAATTTAGCTTCTGTATTTGAACGAAATAGGCTTCATTTTCAGACATCACGTTTCACATTTCAATTTTACACCATGATCGTTGTCATCAGCTTTTCTTAAAATGTCATTCCTTTAACACATGAGAATAGACCAGCTCAATCCTTTTTTAAAAAAAATAATATACGTGTGAGAATTGATAGACTGAATTGCAAAGAGCTAATATCAATTCATTTGTTAAACCAAGCTTATTTCATCCTTTTCACAATCTGCTCAAGGACTAGTATTCTTTAAGACTTGTGGGCCCCACTTTCCTAATGACTAAGCCACCAAAATACTCTCATAATGCCACCTTATCTTATATTTTTAAGAGTCATACTTCCATCAAGCCTTGGCTGCCACGTTTGGGATGTAACATTTATCCAAATATTTGGATTAATTATCCACTAATTACTTGATTAACTTGTTAATCCCCCATTAACCAATTATTCATATAATTAGGAATTTTCTCAAATTACTTAAAGTACCCACTTTTAATATACCTTACTATCATGGCCATGGGGTACCTTGTATGGTACTAGTTCATAAATACCAGTATTTTAGCTCGGGCTGTATTTTATCCCAAATTGACAAACTTTGATGAAATTCATTTTCTTTGACTTGTTTCCCCTCTCACCTTCACGAATTTACTCATCACTTGTTTGAAATAGCATAATCCTTATAATCTCCAAATAATATTTTCCTCGGACTGATGTCAATTACCTTACAATAAATTCAACATACAATACTACAAGGTGCAACATCGTCGTAATTTAATACTGCGAAACGTAGTATCGACGTAATATTGTGGGGCGTAACATCATTCCCCCCCCCCCC
>ML393126.1:29284-44813 GCA_005239525.1 Nicotiana knightiana
AACATTCGTCCTCGAATGTTGACTGATGCTCTTATCATTTTCATAACTTATAGATTTTGTGAATACCTTAATACTCTCTTTGGCATTTAGGCATTTGTTCTGTGAATGAATCCAAAGGCCAGGGCATTCCCCCCTTTAGGCCTCTTTCCCACGCCATGACTTGTGATCGAATTCCTTCAAACTCGTAACTGTTGCTACCTTCCATCATGTTGTTTCTATGATATTGGCCTTGTAAGTTGGCCTATGCGACTCTCCTCTCCACTCCTTTTTCCTCCAGCTTTTAGCCAATCCTGAAGTTCTTCGCTTGGTATTTTGTCGAACTTACGAATATTGTTATATCTTATTTCATAGACCTGGTTATCCATTCGTATGACTTTACTGCATCTACGTAAGTCATACTATACTATGACTCTTAGCTCAATTTCTCGTTACTGAGGTCTGTTACTATATCCCAGGTTACTTTCATTGCTTATCCCATACGTATAAGTCTATGTTTTCTAATGCTTCCACATTATTGTTCATCTTAAGAATGATGGCCTAATCTCCTTTCATACTTTATAACGTTTATCCATCTATTGTTGATTCACCTCAATTTTGATCCACAACATACCACTGATAACTTGAAACTTCCTATGTAATACCTTTCCACTAGGGCTTACATTGCATCGAGGAACTTTCTTGATCCACTTATGTGGGTATTTTAATCTCGTACAACTCATGAAATCCTCTTCAAATCATTACTTAATCGAAGGCCCGAACGTCATCATTTATTTTATCACAATTACACCCTCAAGGTACTATCAGGGCAGCATTCCATCTCTTCTAAATGCCATTAGTCTTAGACTCATTTGAAGTGATTCAGGCTATATTGAGTTTTGTATAACTTAGAGAAACCATCAGCTCTTCTTATTTTTATAGGCTTAAACTTGAGGACTTATCCATTCCTGTCACCTTCTCACTCTCCCTTTCTTAACCTTCCCTCTGTCTTCCTAAAACTTTATCGCTTTACTATACTGTAGCTTGTGACCTACTCATATCTATTTATATAATTGCAACCTTCCTTCAACTTGCTTGCACCATATATTTCCTTATGTTATTCTAGAATTTCAAGCGAGACATCACATCGTCTCTAACTCTGCTTTACTCTCTTAACTAGACCTATCGGTACCTATAAACCATTAGCTGGAAGATATGCCACTTGCGATGCCGCTATCGATACTGAATCCCAGTGCTTCTAGCCTTATGTCCATAATTTGGACTATTCGCAACCTTTTGCATTTGATTATCTCGTACGTTGTTCACCTTTACCTTACTTACGTTAACGTCTCTCATCACACCTTCTATCTCTTTCGTGACCTCCCTTCCACATAGGTATAATTCACATCCACAATTTGAACTTCTATTACAATACTTGCACCTCTTTACATGATTTAGTGGGAGCTTCACACTGTCTTCTTATGAGGCTAGTACTCTTCTAACTTGCTTTATTGTAGAGCCGTTATAGAATATGGGTACTGTACTATCTCTCTTGCACCTCTGATATTAGGAGTGATTCTGCAATGTTCTCAATCACGATGTCCATAATTTCCTAGGTCCAATAATCAAACTCTTGATTTACTTAGTTGATGTACCCCTTTGGTTTACTCTTTCGTCTGATCAACCTTTATGTAGGCTTAGGCTATCTTCTGATCTGAGGCTCATGGTATTAGTTATTACTTTAGCCCTTCATCGACGTCATGGAATATCCATGATTCAATCTTCTAACAATTCAATCTTTTGTCTATGCCCTGGACTGAATTCTTTCTTTTAACCTATGCCTGAGTTTTCTATGGCTGTATGATTGCCAACATTTATGATGCATGGATAATACTCCAAACTCTTAAGTGCGTTCATAACGTAGCCAACTCTGGATCATTGATCGAATGATTCTTTCGTTCCTTCTCAGCTTTCTTTACACGTAAGTCATTATCTTTCCTAGTCTTTCTTCCCCCTTATTGGGTGCATACTTAGCTTATCTTAGATCTCACACATGTCGAGGTTATTTCTGAACTGATATTTTGACTGTCTTCCTAGTGGTACTCTCTTTTATTCCCGTAACATTCATATGGTACCTTTAACTACCTCGACTTCTATTTGAATGTATCTCAAGTATTATGATGACATTACTGCAGGGGTGAATTTTCCCTGTTAGGGTTCACCATATTTATCTTGCATAGTTTGCTGATTTGTCTGTAATCTCTTGTCTAGTCATGACTAGTCTCTTCCTGAATCAACTACTAACTACTCGTCGGCCCATTCTCATATCCATATTCCACGTAATCTCTCTTGGGTTATTTCCTTTGTCTGACTTACCTCTTGCGCTGGCTCTTTATTTATCAGTAACCTTCCGGGCAGGAACCCTTACTTCTTTTTTCTGCCGTCGTGCTTACATAATGTTCTAGAATCATAGCATATCTGTAACAATTGAATAAGTGCAACTCATCCCTTTCTCACTCTTATCGCATGCTTCCTTTATCGTTACATAGTTACTAGATCCACTTAATTTTGACTTACCGCCACATCATTCCATATTCCCCCCTTTTTGGGGAGTACTAAGAGTTGGAGCTATGATGACCTATTTACAGACGTTTTTCCTCTTCGTCTTTGGAGTCCTTTCACATCATCAATGACCCTTACTTGCCTTACGATAATCCTTCTGTACCAAGGATAACAAAATTCCTCACTCGTGATGGTGACACTTAGTGTAACTGGCACATACATCCCCTTACGCTTGTTTATATTACTTGATTTAGGGAAGCGTCTCCCTAAATGACCATTCTCTTAATTTCTCATGAATATTCTTCTGCTGTCCATCCTACTACCACCGGAACCAAAATTTGAAATTCTCTTGATGCCGACAATTATCAATCACACAGTCCCTAATTCATGTTTAATTTATCTTGTTCACCAATCCATACTGGTTACTATTACTCTGGGTCTAACTTTTCCTTCTGTTAATCACGTTCGAGTCGCAAACTTATTTCTCGAAATGTGAATATGACTTTATGGCCTATACTCTTTTGTTATTCAAGGCATGTCACCTCTCGTCTTTTCCTTCAATTGACTGTAGACTCTGTAATACTGTCATCTTTTCGATCTACCGTTGTCATCCATGTATCATATCTTACTCATAATGCTTCATCAACTCTTTTCTTATTTCCCGCTAACGTTTATGTCTATCACTTCATTCTGAAAACTTCAACAAGATATTCTTTTGCTTTTAGCTCCCCTTTGCTCCATCCACTGGCTCTTCGGGTTGCCTAGCAATATTTCTCTACTAGGGACGGGAGTCATACTAAGATAATATTTATCCGTTCCAGATTTCCAGCACCTATCTTTATAGCACACATATCTAGCTGTACTATTTTAGAGTGCACCATCTAGGTGTCTCACAAGGAGATCCATTAAGACCTTTGTAATATCCTTCGGAAATGTCAACTAACACAAACACCTAACCCCAATTGGATCCTAATATCGTGTCCTTTTCTTAAACTACACATGTTAGCTCCCAATAGGGTATAACTGAGATGGGTGGCCAATTCTACATACATTTGTTACTGTTGAAGGTAAGTCACAATGATTATATTTTTCTTCCAGAAGTTAAAAATACCAATAATCTTCATTAACTGGGTACCTCGTACCCTTCTCATCTTACTCCTTTTATTTGTTGAAGCTTCTATCTATCTTCTGAATCTCTTATTGCCTTTCACAGGTGGATAGATATCCTTGCCTTAATGCTCCTTATCAAAAAGCTTACACATAAGGTACACACATGTTCTGTTGAAGACCTCACATTTATCCATCATAGAAATTATGCAAACTCAGAGTTCCTCTAATTCAACACTTCCACAGCTATATCTCTTATCGATCATCTTTCTGAACGTAGGCATCGTCTTATTATGGATAAAATACAAGTTCCGAATTTGAATTCCTATAAGTGAGCTCTACCGCACGATCTAGAGTAAAAAGAAAGAGTGACTGTCCTAAATGCCTGTAGCCACCTGCTTATAAATGTAGTGCACGACACACCCATAAACAAGATTCTACCAGACACGACTTGTAGACCGCCTAGGACAGAATTGCTCTGATACCACGTTTGTCACGACCCAAACCGATGGGCCGAGACGGCCACCCGATACCTTACTCGATCGAGTACCAACGTAACGTATATTTCTTATTACATTATCATATACACGTGACATACGGGCCTAATAGGCCAACATAATCATTTAGAAACTCAAACATAGGCCGACAAGGCCATACAATCTTTCACGTATACGACATATGTCTACAAGCCTCAAAGAGTATATAAATCATAAAGGTTGGGATAGAGTCCCGCCATACCAAAAAATACCCGTCTAATTCATACTAACCAAACAAGCGACTCCGAAGCAAATAGAGCGCACCAACATCTTCCGCTGAGCTGATAGCCCACTTGGAGGGCTCTCGGCCTGTCTATCGGGACCTGCGGGCATTAAACGCAGCATCCCCAGGCAAAAGGGACGTCAGTACGAATAATGTACCGAGTATGTAAGGCACATAATGTACATAAGAGACATGAAAGAAATATAGAGTACATGACTCAACCTGTAAGTCTGAATAACTTTGTAAATCATAAATCACTTTTAGCAGCATGCATATGCATATGAATGTCATGTCGTGCATAGGTATATGTTTCATAACATCACCAACCTCTGAGGGCATCCCATCATATCATATCGGCCACTGTAGGCAAAATCATCATCGTATACCAGCTGATCAGGTGGTGGTGCGTATATAATGCCATAACCTTTCCCATATCCCATATACATAAATATACATACAATATACGCGTATATAACGCCATCTGGTCATGTGTCAATGCACATGAAATGCATGAAAAGTACGTAATAATCACAATATTCCTTCCGGATAAACTTTTCCAACTGTGTATTATTCTGAGACCCATAAACAGAAAATAATAACAATTCTCATGGGGAATCAAGAATATAGACACCCCTACTATTTCTATGAATAGAGTAATTTATGGAAACCATGAGTTTGTTCGTTTCTTCCGTATAATTTGGACCATGCCAAAAGAAAGAAGGGATAGCCTTAACATACCTAGGGTAGAAAAAACTCCGTATAATATTCTTGGCAAAGATTGCACCGTACTCTTTAGAACCGAAAATTTTTGATGGAATTTAGCTTCTGTATTTGATGCTTCATTTTCAGACATCACGTTTCACATTTCAATTTTACACTATGATCGTTGTCATCAGCTTTTCTTAAAATGTCATTCCTTTAACACATGGGAATAGACCAGCTCAATCCTTTTTTTTTTTTTTTTAAATACTGGTGAGAACTGATAGACTCAATTGCAAAGAGCTAATATCAATTCATTTGTTAAACCAAGCTTATTTCATCCTTTTCACAATCTGCTCAAGGACTAGTATTCTTTAAGACTTGTGGGGCCCACTTTCCTAATGACTAAGCCACCAAAATACTCTCATAATGCCACCTTATCTTATATTTTTAAGAGTCATACTTTCATCAAGCCTTGGCTGCCACGTTTGGGATGTAACATTTATCCAAATATTTGGATTAATTATTCATTAATCACTTGATTAACTTGTTAATCCCTCATTAACCAATTATCCAGATAATTAGGATGTATCTAAAATTACTTAAAATACTACCCACTTTTAACATTCCTTACTATCATGGCCATGAGGTACCTTGTATGGTACTAGTTCATAAATACCAGTATTTTAGCTCGGGCTGTATTTTATCCCAAATTGATAAACTTCGATGAAATTCATTTTCTTTGACTTGTTTCCCCTCTCACCTTCACGAATTTACTCATCACTTGTTTGAAATAGCATAATCCTTATAATCTCCAAATAATATTTTCCCTGGACTGATGTCAATTACATTACAACAAATTCAACATACAATACTACAGGGTGCAACATCGTCGTAATTTAATATTGCGAAGGGTAGTATCGACGTAATATTGTGGGGCGTAACAGCCCGGGGGTCGGGTTTGGCCAATTTCGGGATTTTGATGTAAATTGGATATCTTTGAGTGAACTTTGTCCCTTTAGCATATTTTGATGATATGAATCTGTTTTGAATAGATTCAGAGCGCGTTGAGGCCGAGTCGAGGGGCAAAGGCATCACAGTGTAGGTTTTCTTCCGGTTTGAGGTAAGTAACGAACATAAATCTGGATCTGAGGGTATGAAACCCCGGTATTTTGTACTAATTTGATAAGTAAGGTGACGCACATGTTAGGTGACGGGTGTGTGGGCGTGTACCGGTAGGGATTGTGACTTGGTCCGTCCCGTAGCGGCTGCTAAGTTGCTTATTTGATTTGAAATCATATGATATTCCGAATTTTAGAGATTTATGCTATATTTTGGGCAGTATGCCATGTTTGGTGCCTCGTGCTGACCTGTTTGAACCCTCAGGGGTGTTTTACTATTATTCTCACTCTGTTTTGATAGAAATTATAATCTGTCATGATTTATACTTGTTTATTGATTATTCATGTTTTCAAACAAATGAAAGATATTTTGGGTTGAATCCCCGTGATTTGTGGTGAGTTGCCCGAGTGGCTTCTGAGGGTGATGACTGAGTGAGGCCGAGAGCCACATTGTGAGGATAATGATGGATCGGGCTGCACGCCGCAGCGGTTATTATATGGCACCTATTGAGCGTGAGTGATGATTGTCGAGAGATGAGTCACGAGTGATTGAGAGGCTTGCCTGAGAGGCTTTATATTGTGAGTGACACTATGCCCGCGGGCTTATTTGCTATGAAACTACTGTTTTCACTCTTCTTTACATTTTTTCCTCTAAACGATAAATATTGAACCAATGTTTTATGTGAAATTTGGAAAGGGAAAACTGGAGTTTTATGAAACTTCCGGGACGTTGATCCCTGACTTGATTTATTGATTTTCACTGATGTTTATTATATGAATTTACATGATTTTAAAAGCTCGTCACTGCATTCAAGTCCTTATTTATATTTGTTACATACCGAGTTGGTGTACTCACGTTACCCATGCACCTTGTGTGCAGATCCTGGTGCTCAGATCGAGTGAGATTTGATTATCCTCAGTGGAGCATTTGTCGGAGACTGTGAGGTAGCTGCACGGCGTTCGCAGCTCCACCCTTCTCCTTCTCATTTTGTCGCTATTTACATTTTCCCTAGACTTGTTGTATTAAGGAAAGCGTGTCAGATTCTATGTTCCATTTAGTTGCTCGTGTCTCTTGACTCCGGGTTTTGGGGATTTTCTTCAGATGTTTTCATTACTTATCTGTATTTGTGAAATATTAAGAGTGGAAGATTTTTGATAAATCACGTTATTGATTTAAATGGAAAGTTCCTTGTTTTATGTTCAGTAAATCGGCTAGACTAGTACCTCGATAGGGGCCATCGTGGCCAGGGTAGATTTGGGTCGTGACAAGTTGGTATTGGAGCCTAGGTTACATAGGACTCATCGGTCATGAGCAGGTTCAGTAGAGTTTTACGGATCGGTACGGAGACGTCTGTACTTATCTTCGAGAGGCTGCAGAATCCTTAGGAAAAATCTCACATTTTTTGAATTTTTGTCGTGCGAATCTATTGATTCTGGAAACTAAACTTCTATTGTTTAATTCTCTCACAGATGGTGAGGACAAACTCTATTGGTCATGGCGATCAGCCACCATTAGGACCCATGAGGGGTCGAGGTCGCGGTCGATGCTGTGGTAGGGGTAGAGGTGCAACCCCCGCAGCTGTTGGGGCGGTACCCATAGACTCGTCTTTTGTTTCAGATCAGGTCTCAGCCAATGCTCCAGTGGGACCAGCTCAGGCACCAGTTGTGCCTAGTGTTATTCCGGGTCTTCAGGAGACCTTGGCCCAGATTCTGATTGCATGCACCAGCCTTGCTCAGGCAGTCGTTATTCCTACTTCAACCGCTACTTCTTAGGCCGGGGGAGGCATTCAGACACTAGTTGCCCGTACACCTGAGAAGGTTATTCATGGGTTTCAGACCCCGGAGGCAGTTCTAGCTCAGTCGGTTGCACCAGCCCAGGATTTTGTGGTCCCAGCCACAGATGCTCCAGTGGGACCACCTCAGGCACCAATTGTGCCTATTGTTATTCTGGGTCTTCAGGAGACCTTGGCCCAGATTCTGACTGCATGCACCAGTCTTGCTCAAGCAGTCGCTATTCCTGCTTCAGCCGCGACTTCTCAGGTCGGGGAGGCATTCAGACACCAGCTGCCCGTACACCTGAGCAGGTTATTCAGGGGCTTCAGACTCCGGAGGTAGTTCCAACTCAGCCGGTTGCACCAGCCCAGGATTTTATGGTTCCAGCTATGGTTGACGACGAGCAGTGCAGGTTGGAGAGATTTGAGAGGCTTCGGCCTCCGACTTTCAGTGGTGCTGAGGGCGAGGATGCCCAGGGTTTCTTAGATAAGTGTCAGAGGATGCTTCGTACGACAGAGATATTGGAGACCAGTGGAGTCTCGTTTACTACCTTCTAGTTCTCAGGAGTTGCATTTACTTGGTGGGAGGCTTATGAGAGGCGTAGGCCCGTTGGTGCAGCGCCCCTTTCTTGGTAGCAGTTTTCCACTCTCTTCTTAGAGAAGTATATTCCACAGTCCTGCAGAGAGGAGCTGCGCAGGCAGTTCGAGCAGCTGCGTCAGGGTGAGATGGCGGTGTCACAGTATGAGATGAGGTTTCCAGAGCTTGCCCGTCATGCTATTTGGTTAGTCCCTACAGAGAGATAGGATCAGGAGGTTTGTGGATGGCCTCTCGTATCAGCTCCGTATTCTTATGACCAGAGAGAGGGTATATGGTGCTACTTTTGAGCAGGTTGTTGATATTACCCGAGAGATTGAGTCGGCTCGTCGCTAGGAGCGAGATGAGAGGGAGGCCAAGAGGCCTCGAGTGTCTGGTAGACTCAGTGGTGTTCCTTCAAGGGGCAGTTCCAACACGGCAGGGGCCGTCCATTCAGACAGGCTCAGTCGGGCCGCTCAGGCTATCGCGGTGGATCCGCTGGTCGTGGTCTTCACAGTTCTCATCAGGGGCACCCATCATTCAGTGCTCTTCCAGCCCAGAGTTCATCTCGAGCACCATCGGTTCATGGCTCATCTATGCCTGATTCTTCCAGAGGTTATCCTGGTACTAGGGGTTCCCTCCAGTCCCCGTCTCCAGCACCGGGGAGTTGTTACGAGTGTGGGGAGTTTGGACATATGAGGAGGCAGTGTCCTCGTTTTCTTAGGGGGCCAGCAGAGGGGTCAACCCTCGACATCAGCTCCAGTTACTTCACCACCCGCCTAGGCAGCGAGGGGTGGGGGTCAGGCAGCTAGAGGCCGCTCTAGAGGGAGAGGTCGATCCGGTGGAGGTCAGGCCCATTTTTATGCACTTCCAGCCAGACCAGATGCTATGGCCTCAGATGCAGTGATTACATGTATTGTTTTAGTGTGTCACCGACATGCTTCGGTCTTATTTGATCCTGGTGTTTAACCAAAGAATTAGACCCTTTGACTAAAGCTTATTTTTAAGATGAATACAGGTTACCGATAGTCAAGGTAATGGAGAAAAATGAATAATAGACAATATTGCAGAAATATAGAAAATCGAAGTTGATTGTATTCGAGAATCTGATGCCTTTACAAGCTGTATTCCTCTCCCTTATATAGGAGTTTCTTATAACGTACGACTCTTGCTATGGTTACTCATTAATGACTAATTATGACATTAATGAGGCATTACAAAGGATTACGATAATTGGGGTTCGGTTACATAACGTTCGAGTAATCAATTGTGGGTCCTTGAATCTGCCCGTAGATTTGTCTAGATTCATTCGGACCATGCCTCTCTCCCGTTTTGATCAAGTTGAGTTTCTCGTGGCTGATAAGTTCATGGGTTTACTGAACCGTGCCTCTTTGTACCGTACCTCTTCAAAAAATCACATCCAGCTGTCGTGTTTTCCTGTGTCCACGTGGCTGGCTGAGTTGTCAAAAGTTGGCTTACGTGTGAAACTCTTTTTTACCAATACAGATAGTACCCCCACTTACCATATATTTGAAGATTAATATTTGGAAAGTGGATATTCATTTATGGCAGGAATATTTTGCCGCCGCTGTTTCTTGAATCATTGTATCCTTCTCTGCACCATAGGCATCGTTTGTCACTTTCATTTAATGCTCATACCACGTGTCCTTTTCGGATTGGTTCTGCATTTACTCGATACCTTTTAGGGCTTTTTGCGGCTGTGTCAGTCCCGAAGTGACATCTTCAATAATTTTCCTTTTTCTTCATGTATGAAGGTTGCCTTCAAGTATAAATACATGTTTTCTTTTCTTTGCTTCCACGAAACACTTTTCTAACTTTTTCTTTTGTAAAGAACTTTCTTCTTCGCCTTTGTAAACATGTCTTCTTCAAACCAACCTCAAAGAGTAATAGATCTTGAAAGTTTAACGCCATCTTCTATTCCGACTAGGAGTCGGATGGGTGGTAGACTTAGAAGTCTAGGATCCACTCCTTCGAGGGGCTCCTCTTCTTCTCAGATAATTCCTCCTCCTTCCACTAGATCTCCAGTTTCTCCGAGATTTAGGGTTTCTCGGTCTTTGTCTAGAGGTAGAGGCGAACGCCTTCGTGAACCTGGAGTCGATGAAATTGTCCCTGCTGAGTTTGTTTTTGCTAGGGATAGTCAAGTTCTTGTAGATCAATCTTTTTCTCTTGATAGTGTTGAAAGATATCCAACCCTTATAACTGAGGGTCAGATTTCCCTTGTTCGTAGGGAATGCTTTTGGAAATCTGACTTTCCTGTCTATATTCCGAATAGTAATCAAAGAATAACGTCTTACAAGATGGGATATTCTTTTGTTTATACGTATCCTTTCACTTTAGGGTTTAGACCTTCCATTGAACCAATTATAATTGAATTTTGCCGTTTTTTCAATATCTGCTTAGGACAAGTTGGCCCGCTTGTGTGGCGAGTTGTCGCATGTCTTAGGAGTTTGGCTTCTTTAGCCTCGGTTCCTTTTACCTTCAACCATCTTATTCACCTCTACTCTCCTACCTTATTTCGTGAAGGGGTTTTTACTCTGACTGCTAGAAGCAAAAGAGTGTTGGTAACCCCTGGAGATGATAAGGATAGGGGTTGGTACCTCCGGTATGTTGCTGTACCCACTGTTGGTTTAGTGGGTGAAGAAAATCTTCCCTTCCCTGAGAAGTGGAATCGCGCACGTGAGTATGCTTTAGCTCACATTTACTTTTTCTTGTTTTGACTTGAGATGTTTTATTAACACCGTATCTATTTTTTCTTCTCTCAGCAATCATGAATACTGTTGAGAATGTCTCCGGTATTCGTGATTGGGTAGAAAAATTATTGTCTGTTGCTCCTTCAGAAGAAAGATCTTGGAAGTACCTCGCTGGGAAGTATGGTTGGCAAGTAAACACCCACGGTAAGTGAAGCTCTTGTTCTTGCTTCTTTCCTTACTCGAGTCTCTTTTTTTGTCGTTTAACTTTTTTCCCTTTTAATAGGGTTCTCTGCGGTGTCTGCTTCGTCTATCCCGAAGATGTCCATGGCTCAGGCCCAGGAATTTATTGTCAGTTTATCTTCCTCGAAGAGGAAGATTAGTGAGTCTCGTTCCGTAGAAGAAGAAGAAAAAGGTGCTTTAGTGCACAGGCCACGGAGAAGGCGAATGGTTTTAGATGATGAGCTTACAGCCTTAACCTTGACTTCCGTGTCTGTGATTGAGCCTCCTGTCCTTGATGATGTTTCTCATTCCCCTATTCACGAGGGTGTTGATCTTGCTCCCGACGATGTCCCTTTGGCTGATGTCTTTCCTGCTTCTTTGAGAGAAGTTGTTTTGTCTGTTCCTTTGGCTATTTCAACTTCTGTTGTTGCTTTGCCCGTAACTTCTTCAACTCTCTGTGCCTGCTGTTTTGCCTGTGGCTTCTCCAGCTCCTCAACATTCCGTGCCTGTTGATGTTCCATCTCTGCCTGCTTCTATGCCTTCCGTTAGGGAAGTAGGGTCTTCCAGCAGAGAGATGCAGCTGGTGGTAATAAAGGTTCCAGCTGAGGGTAATCTTTTCAAGAAAACGGGTGAGTCCGAAGTGTGGCTCAAGCCTTTGATAGGTCCCTCTGAGAAAGCAAAGCTAGCCAGCCACAGTGCTCGTACATGGGCCAATGAGGTCGTGCATGCTTCTTTGAAGGTATGATGCAAGTTATCCTCTCTCACTCTCGTATATGAAATTTACCATATCTGACTGGTTATTTCTTGTAGATTAACCTTATAGGCATGGAGCTTATGAAGAGGATTTCAAACACGGACCAAGAGACAAGAGAGTTGCAGACCGATGTTGATAATTGGAGAGCACAGTATGATAGCCTAAGGATTGACATGGATGCTTTAGAAGAGGAAATGAGTACCTTGAAGCGGNCCTAAGGATTGACATGGATGCTTTAGAAGAGGAAATGAGTACCTTAAAGCGGCAGATGAGACTCATGGCAGCAGAATTGGCAGTGGAGAGAGCTTCTTGCAGTCAGGCTGATAAAGATAAGAGTATTCTGGAGTCTTTGTTCGCGGAGCAGCTGTCCCGTGCCTCAGAGGAGATTAGAGACTTAAAGAACTTGTTGGGGCAGAAGGAGGTATACTCAGGCGAGCTCGTACAATCACTCACTCGTACTCAAGAAGACCTTTGTAGGGCTTTAGAAAAAACTCAAACTTTAGAGGAGTCGATTGTTCCATTAAGGGTCGCCCATGAAGCTACGGAGGCGGAGAAGGACGGATTGAGAGCTGAGCTTCAAGTGTGGGCAAAGGATTATGAAGATTTGGAAGAGGTGGCTGTTGTCGATGTGAGCTAGGCGTATATGAATTCTCGCCTTGACACATTGATGGAAATGAGGCAAGAGGGTTTTGACCTTAGTGCTGAAATAGCCAAAACTAAGGAAGCCATGCAGAAGGCTCAACAAGGTCATAACCTCTCTTCACCTGATGGTGGGATTCCAGCCGCTCATGCCTCTTCATCCCCAGTTGCTCCCGCTCTTTTTGCCACTGAAGTCAACCCCTCTCTTGAAAAGATTTAGTTGGTTTATCCATCTTTTTTTTTCTTTTTTTTTCTTTTTATCAATAGGTGGTTACCCCCAGTCCCATCGGGGGTAAATTTGGATTTTCTTAAAGTCCCCAAATGAAAACTTAGGAGCACCACAATGTATATAAAAATTTTATACGGCTAAGTGTAAGTTAATACTTAATCTTAGCCGTTTTAATATATAAATGTTAGTTCGACTTTTGTTGAGTTTCTGTTTCACTCTTTAAGTCTTTTGCATGCTTCATTTTTCGAGGTTTTAGTTTTACCTTCGAGTTTTGCATGGGAAATGCTTTAGACTACTCGTACCTTTTTGTAATAGGCACGGTGTCATATTAAATGTGTGCCTTTTTGTAATAGGCATAGTTTATGGAAGAGGGCCCTTTATAATTGNTCGAGGTTTTAGTTTTACCTTCGAGTTTTGCATGGGAAATGCTTTAGACTACTCGTGCCTTTTTGTAATAGGCACGGTGTCATATTAAATGTGTGCCTTTTTGTAATACGCATAGTTTGTGGAATAGGGCCTTTTATAATTGGCATGGAGAAGACGTCTAAACTTCATGATAATGCAATAGAGTGATAGGAATTTTACACATGTTTAAGAATGTTTCCAAGGAAAGTTTTTCTTGTTTGAACTTCGATGACATTTTACATGTGTTTGATTATCGTCTAAAACTCATGCTTGCAACTGTTTCATTTTAACAGATTTGATATACTCTTGTATTCCGTAACTGTTTTTCATAGGTAACAGTTTTTCGATATTAATACAAGGATACAACTATTTTTATTAGTAACAATTTTTGTAAAGATTGAGGTTTTTACCCGCAACTGTTTTGGAAACAGTTTTCTAATAAGTGCGAGGGAAATGTTTTCTTATTCATAACTTTTTTTATTTGATAACAGTTTCTTGAACAAATACAAGGATTTAGATCTTTTCATCCTTAACTATTTTATTTGAGAACAATTTTTTTTGAATGAGTACATTGATGAATATCTTTTACCCCTAACTGTTTTTGTTACAACAGCTTTGAATAAGTATAGAGATGTACATTTCTTTCTCGTGTCTAATATTATGCCTTTCAACCTGAATATGTTTGAAGGTTTTTTCTTTTTGCATTAGGCTTTGTATTTGGATGGCTCTTTTGATTTCTTTCGATTTTGCTCGTGTCACTTGTCTCGTTGGGTAGATGGGTCTTCAGGCTCGAGCTTTTGACTTTCTGATAGTCTTCTTTGCTTCTTCTTAGCCTTCCATACTGTATAGTTCTCCAAATGTTTGAGCTTTGAAGAATGAAATCTCGAGCACTTGATTATTCTTCCTTGTGGTCCTTTTCCTGAAAAGGAAAAACATTCTGGACTCGAATATATATAGTTTTTTAGATGATGACTGCTTAACCCTTTTAAAACGTCCATCAGAAAGTGTAACCTTAGACTGGGAATTGTGTTATTTCCTCGCGTCTTTGCAGGTCTAATATCATCATCTGATGATGGGTTAGCTTTGTGCCTATCATCTAAAAAAGTTAGTAAAATTTTTTAAATGTTCAAAAAAAATCGAAGGTGTGATACCTGACGGGGGGTATTCTTTTTAGAAGTAATACTTCTTTAGATGGATGGCGTTCCAACTTGTTGGTAGAACTCTATCGTCCATAGCTTCCAACTCATTGGCGCCTTTCCCAGCTATGCCTCAAATTTTGTAAGATCCTTCCCAGTTTGGATTTAGTTTTCCTGCACCTGCTTCTTTCGTTGATTGAAAGACTTTTTTGAGGACGAAGTCCCCAAATTGTAATAACGCTCTATGATTCATTTTTGAGCTGCCATCCGTATCAATGTTGCTTCTCTTCGTGGTTCGAGAAGGTCCAGGTTGGTACTTAATTTGTCGTCATTTTCACCTTCCATGGTTGTTGAGAACCTTATGCGTGGTTCGCCAATCTCCACAGGTATTAAGGTCTGAGCCATAAACAAGTGCGAACGGAGTTTCTCCCGTGGCTATCTTTGAAGTTGTTCTGTATGCCCATAGTACCGCTGGTAACTCATCAGGCTAGTTTCCTTTGGCTTTATCCAGCCGCTTATTTAGATTTTTGATGATGAACTTATTCGTTGACTCAACTTGACCATTAGCCACGGGGTGGTACGGCGTTGAAGTGATCCGCTTGATGTGCCAACTTTCGAAGAATTCTGTGATTTGCGAGCCTATGAATTATGGGCCATTATCACACACGATTTCCTTTGTTATTCCAAAGCGGCATATTATGTTTCGCCATAAGAAGCTTTTAACTTTTTTTTCTCGCACTTGTTTGAACGCTTCTGCCTCTACCCATTTTGTAAAATAGTCAGTTAGCACGAGTAAAAACCGTACCTGTCCTTTAGCTGTGGGAAGAGGTCCCACTATGTCCATACCCCATTTCATGAAAGGCCAT
>ML393126.1:59460-101458 GCA_005239525.1 Nicotiana knightiana
TACGGGTCACTTGATAATGAAATTTACATGAAAATCCCTGAAGGATTTAAAATGCCCGAAGCAAATTTAAAATCTCGGGAAATGTATTCAATCAGATTACAAAGATCTTTGTACGGTTTAAAGCAATCTGGGCGCATGTGGTATAATCGCCTTAGTGAATATTTGCTGAAAGAAGGTTACATAAATGATATTATTTGTCCATGTATTTTTATAAAGTAAATGGCATCAGAATTTGTTATACTTGCTATTTATGTTGATGACATAAATTTTGTTGGAACTCCAGAAGAGCTCCAAAAGGCAATTGAATATCTTAAGAAAGAATTTGTGATGAAAGATTTTGGAAAGACAAAACTTTGTCTTGGNCCAATGGTTGTTCGATCACTTGAAGTAAATAAAGATTTGTTCCGCCCTCCAGAAGAGAATGAGGAACTCCTTATTCCCGAAGTACCATATCTCAGTGCAATTGGTGCATTAATGTATCTTGTTAATGCTACAAGTCCTGACATAGCATTTTCTGTTAATTTACTAGCAAGATATAGTTCTTCTCCTACACGGAGACATTGGAATGGGATTAAGCATATTGCGATATTTAAAGGGAATAAAGCTCGATCTCAAACCGGGTACGTATTTACTTATGGAGGTACTGTCATATCATGGCGCTCCACAAAGCAATCTATTGTTGCTACTTCTTCAAATCATGCTGAGATAATAGCTATTCATGAAGCAAGTAGGGACTGCGTATGGTTGAGATCAGTAATTTATTTTATTCGAGAAAAATGTGGTTTGGAATGTGAGAAAAGACCCACAATTTTATACGAAGACAATGCTGCATGCATAGCCCAATTGAAAGGAGGATTTATAAAAGGTGATAGAACGAAGCACATTTCACCAAAATTATTCTACACACACGATCTTCAGAAAAATGGTGACATTGATGTGCAACAAATCCGTTCAAGTGACAATCCGGCAGATTTATTCACTAAATCTTTGCCAACTTCAACTTTTGAGAAGATGGTATACAAGATTGGAATGCGGAGACTCAAATATTTGAAACAAGGTTTCCATCGGGGGGAGTAAAATACGCGATGCACTCTTTTTTCCTTACTAAGGTTTTTTCCCACAGGGTTTTCCTTATAAGGTTTTTAATGAGGCACCTAGCAATGCGTATTAATAAATATGTGTACTCTTTTTCCTTCACTAGAACCTTTTTCCCACGAGGGTTTTCCTCGTAAGGTTTTAATGAGGCACATTATCTTTTAATGAACATCCAAGGGGGAGTGTTATAAATATATATTATATAATGGATGTTCATTTAGTACTCCGTTGTAAATAAGCTTCCTGAAGAAGCTTATCCATATGGGACACTGCCGTAAATATGTTTATCTATTTAGTACTCTATTGGAAATAAGCCTCCTGAAGAAGCTTATCATTTTGGTACTCCGTTATGGATAAACATTACCCCCGGAAGAAGATTATCTACATCTGGTACAGTAGCAGCTTACAAAGCTGTTTGCAGTAGAAGCTTATAAGTAGCTTATACAGCAGCTTATAGTAGCAGCTTACAAGTAGCTTACACAACAGCTTACACAGCAGCTTCCTTCTTCTATAAATAGAGGATACTTCAGTTCATTATGTACGTCAGTTTGAAAGTTCAATAAAATATCAGTTTCTCTCTACACTTGTCTTTAGTTTATTTACTTTACAATCGTTATTTTATAACAGTATAAGATATATAAGAGTGAGTATTTTCAACTAGCCTATCCAAAAACTTATAGAAGCTTTCTGACTTTTATCCGCATTTTTCAACTTAAGTTGCTTCCTTTTCTCTATGTTATTTTTTAATCTCATTTTTATACAAATGTTTTTTGCCAATCTTTTGAATTGAATATATTTTGTATAGGCTGTTAAAAAGAGTCGAGATCCAACACCAAATGAGATACATTTGCCCGTCCATACACATGGTAATAATGAAAAATCTTTTGTTGGTGAGAAATCCTAAATCATACATGTAAGTCAACTTTTTAAATTAAATAATTTTATTGACTTTACTTTCATATCTTTTTTCATTTTGTTAAAATGAAAACTCAATATTTTTTAATGTTTCAATTTTACTAATTATTAACTCTTCTACTGGAAAAATATCATTACAACAACAAACATAGAGTCAATCTGATATTGATCAGTGTAAAGCATATTACGAAGCTACGGGAGGAGAAAAGAAAAGAAGAGTATATGGTCTTGGATCTCAAGAAAAATGCTACTACGGGTTGAATCTTCGTGACTCTTTTGGATATGATGTAATATCCTCAACAACACATTCAAATTCTCAATCAACACCGATAGGGAATCTGGATGAGTTAGTGATACGATTGATTCATGTACTGACAGATCATATAGTTCCTGTAATTGTTGAGCGGTACGCGAGTTAGTTTCTTTACCCTCGCCAAAATTGATCTTACCAACCATCCATCAGATGTGGCACGACACCTACAATTCCTACCTATTCTACTGCTGCTAACATTGATGAGGTTCATGCATTTATGATGACCATTTAGCCTATTTTGTTTAGACATTATTATTGGTACTTGTGGATATTTTGTACTTAACGATACAGGTATAAGCATTATGCTATATATGTTGGACTTTGTTGAATGTTAATTTATATTAATATCAGTCACTTTTAATTAAGTGTATTTAGTAGAATTTTTATAATATGCTTGAACAGGGTACATTTAAAATAATAAATAAATTAAAAATTAAAAAAATTAGCGACAAATATTTTTCGTAGCTAAAATTAGCGCATAAAACTATATCTTGTGACGGATTAGCGACAAAAGATTTTTATCGCTAAAAGCAGGAAGAACTAGTGACGGATTCTTTCGTTGCTAATAAGAACAAACAACGAAGTTTATTATGAATTGTAGCGACAAAATTAGTTAAATAGCGCAACGAAGCAAAATAGCGACGATTTTTTCGGTCGCTAAACTTCGCTACAGATATATTGCCTCGCTAATCCGTCGCTAGATTAGCGACAATTTTGTATTTTTCGTCGCTATGAGCTTAGCTACGAGCATTTTAGAGACCAACTTGAATTCGTCGCTAAATCGTCGCTAAACTGGTTTAGCGACGGAAATAAGATGTTTAGCGACAGAATAAGTCCGCCGCTGAATGCTGTTTTTTTTTGTAGTAGCCTTAAATTATTAAAAATATGTTTATGTACATTTCGAACAGATGATGTATTATTTCATACCAGCTTTGTAAATTCTAATCTTAAAAGTTCATGATTTGTTCTACCAGTCCTTGGGGAAATGTATCAGATTCAGATGTTTTCCTTCATTTAATTGTCTTATTAGTTTCATTGAAATCGGATAGTTGTTAATTGGTTTACCTAGAGGGTTGGTTTAGGTGCCATCACGACTAATTAAATTTTGGGCCGTAACATAAGCAATGGGAATTTTGAAACAATGGGAAACTTAACACATTTTTATTGATATATTTACCCTCCTCCATAATAACATATAGACATGTCAATTTTGGAGGATTGGCGCATCTGTAGTCAATTTTGATTGTGAGGAAGTCTAGTTAGTAATAATTACATAAAATTTGAGTGGATATACCACTAATTGATGGTTACATCTGCAAGTAGTTCTAGTTTTTAAAATTACTTCTTGGGTGGACGGATAGAATGATTACTTATTAGCAAAGTCCAGTAATATCCTAATGAACCATGATTATTGGTTTTAATTAAGACTAGCATTTGATTGGTAAAAGAAGGAAATCAAACATAAAAAGCAGCGTTTTAGCTGCAGCTCCAAGCTTTAATGGGATCAAGAATATTTATGTATAGTTTGGTTTATGATCATGCCCAACTCTAGTACTCAAAATGATAAGCGGTTGCTGTAAATATAATCCGGTTTAAAAGTCTGTAGGCGAATCCCATAGAGAAATAAGGTTTTACTATAACTGTTTAATATCACTAAAAAGACAAGTTCGAACAATTCCAAGTTATAAATAGTAAGATTCTTATGTTTAATGATAAGTAGGGATTTTAGCCTATTATTTGCTCTCTTTTACTTTATGCTTTGGGTCAAAAATGCGTGAAAGTATTCCCAGAAACTAACTTAATATGCTTGTTTGCAGGGTTTGTTCAAAATGAGCCAAAGGAGCCATAATCAACTCATAAAGTAGTCAAACTTAAACAAAAACCAAGAATGGGCCAAGAGGTGTAGTACGCGGATCGCGACATAAAAGTGCGGCTGCGTAAGTACCAACGCGTAGGCGGCCATTAACTCGCGGACCACGAATTGGAGATTCAGAGAGGTGGTTTTTGGGAATATAAATTGACGCGGACCGAGTTAGAAAGTGACGGCCGCGAAAGTACCACAACGGTCGTGATTGGAATTACGCGGACCGCGGTTGCTAAAGTTTAGAGAGTTCACAATTTAGGCAAGAACGAGAAGGGCGGTCCGCGTTAGAATTACGCGGCCGCGAAAGACTCTCACGCGGACGCGGTGAAAATTGTTCGGTCCGCGAAACGAAGCTCAACGCAGTCCCAGATGTGGAGAAATGCGGACCACGATCAAAATTACACGGTCGCGAAAGCAAGAGTGCGGCCGCGGTCAGAATTACGCGGCCGCAAAACTTCCGCAGGGGTATTTTTGTCCGAAAATTTCATCTTAGTATAAATAGACCTTTTTATCAATTTTAGGTTAAGTTTAGTTTTGTTGAGCACGTGAAACGGCTGGTTTTCCCTTTTTGGGTAATTTTGTACAAGATTTACTTTCAAACTTTAGATTTTAATCTTTTACTTTAATATTATGGATTATATTTCATCTTTGTCTTTGATTTCTGCTGTTATTATGAGTATCTAGACCCCATAGCTAGGGTTGTGATCTAACCCTATTGTGGGTATTTAATGGGTCTTGAATTTTAGGGCTTAATTGTTTATGGGTTAGTGATATTTCACATAATTCATGCTAGAATTGTAGAATTAGTGGTTGCAAATATTGATTCATGCTTTTATGACTTAGGTTCTTCTTGAGAAAGAGGGACTAAGTCTAGAAAAATTAGGCTAACAAAAAATTAGGGTAAACTCAAAAGATTGATAGCCCCAATTAAAGGGTTAAACCTAGAGATAATAATACCCAACTTGAGCCAATATCACTTGTACTGCATGAACACCATTTGGACTTGAGAAAGACAAATTGGGTAAAGTCACTCAAACTACCGAGAGGTATAGAGTGTGTGTTTGTGTGTGATGGTTATATTACGACCCCAATCAAAACAAGCTTGTCCTAGATTCTCGATACCCGTTAAGTATTCACCTAGGCGGAAGTCACTACCCTAGTCCTTTTAAACAATTGAAAACTATCACAAAAAATATTGTACTTAGATTTAATCTTAGCATATAATAGAAATAGAAGTAGAAGTATAATCATCACAATCATGTTTGGAAGTGCAATTAAAAACAACACACGCATCTAGACTTAGATAGATACCTAAATCCAAATCAATTAACTCCCTGTGGAAATCGATCTCGACCTTGTTGGGTAAAACTGCATCGACCATTCTCGCTACTCTATAGTGGTGTAGGTTTGGAACCGATCATTTAACTAATTAACTAACAAATTAAAGTAGTAAATTAAAAACTATGGATACTAAGGGTTAGAGACAAGATTAGAAAAGCCTAGAGCTATGATTTTCCCAATTGTCACAATCCTTCCCTCTACGTCTCCTACAATTTCGCCTAAGTTTTATCTATTGATCATGAGCACTCGACTTATCATAATACTCTCTCGAGCAACTACAATAATGTAATTTCCATATTCTCTCGAATTACACTAGCTCGCACATTCTCTATGATCACGTCAAAGCTTCGTTATCTCTAATCCCGCTTTTAAACCCGCCATATTGATCTATCATATACCTTGAGAGTGACGTTGTTTGACAACAACCTTAATATACACTCTTTCTCAAGAAATACATAATAAATAGGCATAGTCAATTGATGGTCATTCAATCAACATCAATAAACACGTAGTTGAGTAAGTAGGGATATTCAAAGGCAAAATTATGTTAAAACGTAACAAGCATTCATATTTAAAAAGGTTCCATAAAACTGTAAAATAGAGAGTTTAGCTACTCATAATTGTATAAAGAATCATAGTCATATTCAAAATCATTAAACTACATATTAAAGAAGGACGAAGAGAAAAACTCTTGTGATCCGCACTCTAGAGTGTTATGTATCCTTTTGCCTCTAAAATGATGTCTCCCCATAAAAACTAAGTTTTGGGGGTATATATAAGGTAGGGTTAAAGTATACACGTCCTAAATTAAGGAGGAAATAAAAGTGGTTCGGATGAACATCTTCGGTGCGGGGCATTATCAGAGGCACCAACATTACTGTGCGAGGCACCATCAGAGGCGCCAACATTTCTCCGTAAGGCACTGTCAGAGGCGCCAATGACAATGCCCTGGACAAAGCCTTGCATTGTCTTCTCTTATTGCCCCATTTTGTAGCTTTGAGGTACCATTTCATGCAACTTTTCTCCACTTCATGTCCAAGCATTCCTACACGTAAAATAAACTCTATTAAGCTCAATTGTCGCACAAAATTAGCATCCAAATAATAAGCAAGTAAGGTGAATAACATCAAAATATATGGAATTATAGCATGACATCAACACCCCATACTCAAATGTTTCTCGCCTTTGAGTCAAACAACTAAACACTTCCACTTCAAGGACCCAACAAGACACACATTCACAACATATTACACCTATGACAATGATTGATAGTAATAATTATGATCTAGCATATGCAGTCAAAATACATTTCTCGTACATATACCTAATTTCTACATATCCAACACATGAACGCATGATTATAACAATCCTAGCCTCGAAAACTAACTCAATGTCACAATGCACCCTAGGCTTGAATATCTAATCTAATAGAGAAGTATAATAATGTTACCTATCCTTTGTGAAACCATGTGCCCTTACAATAAAATAAAAATAAGCAGTACACACATCCAAATCACATGATCGAATATATTTTAAGAACTCACATATATGAAGAAAAATCACACACCCTCTCAAAGAAGTCTCATGTACGCAAAACGTACCATAGGCTTGCCTATTATGTAAACATCTACTAATGTAGGCCTGCTCGGTCCGAAATCAACTAGGACTTTATTATAGTTGTAATGTGGCTAAGGGACGAGTAGGTTATCATGTAGTGTCTAAACCTCTTAAGCACTTTAGCACATCACGAATTCAACTTTAAGCGCAAAATTCCTTCAATCTGCTTCAATCATCGCAAGATAACTCACCCCGAAATATTTTCCTTCTTCTTTACACACTGCTTCAGAACACATCCACTAAAAAAAATAAGAAACCTTTATTTATTCATTTTATTCTTTCTTTTTGTATTTTTGTATTTTTGCCTTGCCGCTAATATTATTTATTTACAGCACCAAGTGCACATTTCTTCCTTCTATTGATTCCACTCAAAAGCTATCCTAAGTATAATCATTACTTATTTCTAGCGCTCTCTTTACAATTCAAGGGCTTTAAGAGGTATAAGGATTAAAATATTTCAACTAAGAATAAACGGGGATAGGCTTGTAATACGGGTGCCAAAAGAAATGCTTATAAGCTCAAAAGGGTAACAAGGGATAATTTTATTCGTGATAGGCAACAAAACTCAAAAAGATCAAAGACATCCTAACATCACTTTTCAAACGAGCAACGCCTAGGATTTCGATTTAATTCACATTCCGGGCAAATTTCTAGACTCAAATTCAACAACATGGACTATGTAAAGAACTCACTTTACACATGGCACATGAGTCCCTAAGGAAGGTTTTATTCGGACTCTCAATAAAATAAGTATTCACACAATCAAGAGATATATTAAGCATTAAGACAAAGTGAACACAAGTCAAGCAAACAAGATATAGGACTCATAACACATGCTATTTTTTTTATCAAGGCATCATCATATCTTTAAAGTTAAGGGAAGGTAAAACATATGCGAAAACCTAAGTATGCAACCATCAAACAAGTCAAAAGGTGCTCGGTTCTTCTTCTTTATTTCCTAAGTACTACTCTACTCTAAGAAAAAAAATGATATTACCCGATGCAAGTTACATCCCATAGAAAAGAATCGGTGCACAAAGAAAAACCACAGGTGATTATTACTACCTAAGGAAAGTAAAAAGACATATTTTGTATTTTTCTATATTCTAATTTTTTTTTATTTCTTGCTTAGACTTTAATCCCTCAAGAAAATTGTCTAGGAGATCCATCATTGGGAAAAGTCCAAAAAATATTTCCTAAAAAAACTAACACAACTAAAATAACATAGAATGTCACCCAGACAATCTCCTCACCCCACACTTAAAATTGTGCATTGTCCCCAATGTACAATATGAATAATAAGAGGGTAAAAGAGACTCCTCGGTAGGCCAAAAGTTGAATCACTAGCATATCATGGTGTACTCAGACTTCTCCCCGGATATTATAATTTGGGCAGGCACTCCGCTCTTAGTTCTAACCATATGGCTTGTTGTTGCATCCTTCCAATGGCTTTGCTCCCCCTGCTCCACACCGCAGACGAAGATAATACATGTGATAACGGCGTCTGAGGCCAATGCATCTGGTCTGGCCGAAAAAGCATAAAATCTGGTTGGAGCACCGGCTGGCTGGCCTCCACCCGACTGAATAGCAGCTGGCTGAGCTCCCCCTGTCTGGCCTACACCTCTAGGACCCCCTGTCTGGCCTACACCTCTAGGACGACCCCTACCCACCTGTCCTCCAACTATAGGTGGCCGGACTGCTGGTGCTGAAATCATAGGCCGATGGCCCTACTGCACTGCCTTGCCACGAAGCCTGGGGAAAAACCTCTTCATGTGACCTGGAGCCCCACACTCGTAACAACTTCTCGGCTCCATAGACTGATTCCCTGAAGACTGGCCCTGGTGGCCGGAATACCCACCGAAGGAACCCTGAATGGCTGGGGGACGGTATGAACTCTCTGGCATGGCACTGAAATAGTTACTGGAAGAACCCTGATGACCATAATACCCACTAGAAGAACCCTGAATACCTGGTGGATGATAAGAACTCTCCGGCATGGCACTGAGATAAGGCCTCACTAGAGCGCCTCGAGGAGGTGGTGGTAGTGCCGAGTATGGAGGCCTGGCGGGCTGTCCCCTCCAAAACTGACCTCTGCCCTTAACCGGGGCACCTCTAAAATCTCCAGAAACTGAGCTCTCTTATCCTGCTGCCCCTGCTCTCTACCCCTCAGGCGATAGACCTTAATCCTGCGGGCAATCTCCACTACTAGCTAATAAAGAGTCCCCATCTCCACCTCTCGCGCCATGTTGGCCCTAATACCGCAGTGAAACCCTACTACAAACCTCCTCACTCTCTCTGCATAAGTAGGAAGTATCAGAAAACCTCGCCTCATAGCCGGTCACTGACATCTGACCCTGCTCAAGCTGCTCGAATTGGTACCGCAACTCTTCCCTCTCAAAGGGTGGGATATATCTGTCGAGGAATAACTGAGTGAAGTTCTCCCAGGTGATGGGGGAGAATCCGCTGGCCTGCCAAGAACATAAGACTACCACCATCTGCGGGCCCTGCCCTCTAGCTGGAAAGTGGTGAAGTCAACCCCATGAGACTCCAGTATCCTCATGTTGTGCAGTCTTTCCCTGCACCTATCAATAAAATGCTGAGCATCCTCATGACGCTTGCCCCCGAAGACAGGAGGGTGAAGCCTAGTCCATCTGTCCAATAACTTCTACGGATCACCGTCCGCAGCTGGTCGGGTCTCAGGTGCTACTGTTGCAACTGGCTGGGCTCCGTCCACGGGTAGGGTACCCGCAGTTTGATAAACCGCAGTTGCATGTCCTGGGGCCTGGGCAGTAGGGGTCTGTGTTTCCCCTCCCGCCTGAGAAGTGGTCGGGTCCGCTGGAAATAAACCAGCCTGGGTCATAGTTTCCATAAACCGCATCATAAGGCCCATGACCTCCTGGAAGCCCGGCGCTAACATGAAATCCACCGGGGCAGGATCTGCTACGGGCACCTCGCCCTGCTCCTCAACGATGGGATCCTCTGCTGGATCCACTGGTGGTGCAACTGGGGCACCTCTAGGACGCCCTCGTCCCCTCTCTCAGACCGGTGCCCTCCCCCGGCCTCTGCCTCGGCCTCTAGCAACGGGGGGAGCAGCTCCTCCCGGGTTCGAAACGTCAGTCATGCGCGTCCTTACCATCTGTGAGAGAATAGAAGGGTGAGATTTAATATACTATCAACTGCACGACATAAGGTGAATAAAGAAAGATTTCCTAACACCCTATAGCCTCCCGAATATAAATACAGACGTCTACGTACCGATCTGCAAGACTCTATTGGGTTTGCCCGTTACTTGTGAGACCTACGTGAACCTAGAGCTCTGATAGCATGTTGTCACGGCCCAAATCCTAATCTAAGTCGTGATGGCGCCCAACACTGATGTTAGGCAAGCCAACACAATTAGTCTGGGGAGTTCCATTTAGTTTTTATAAAAACTAATCAACATTACTCATACTTTTGTCACAAGCATGAGAAAGTGATAAATATCGAAGCAAATTTACTTGCAATGATCAAGAAGTTAAATTTAAATAATTACATCCCAAAATAATAGTCTACCAATGTGTGTGCCAGGAACTGGTGTCACAAGTATACAGGAATCTAGTGGAGGGAAATCAAAAGAATACGCCTATCCTACTGCCTGAGAGGATATAGATAGGATAACAAAAGGAAAAGACTCCAACGTACTGCTGAACAATATAAAGGAAAACAGCTCATCGTGGAATCTCTAATCTCGAGGAGTCAAGAACGTGCTCCGGACTGATAACCAGATGTACCTGCCTTAGAACCTATACAATTAAGTACATAAGCGTAGCATGAGTACATAAACATTATGTACCCAGTAAGTATCTAGTCTAATCTCGAAGAGGTAGTGACGAGAAGTCGACTTGACACTCACTAGGGCCAAACAATTTATTTAATTATAAGGCTAAGCATGAATATCAAAGATAAATAACAATAAGGACAAGAAATGATAAATCTTTCCACAGGTGCATTTAGGTGCCAACTCCTATTAAATAGATTACAATTTTATTCTTCAAGGCCTTTTTAACGGTTTGACAATCACAGGAACATGCGCATAATATGCCGAGGACGTACGGCCTGAACCAACAGAAAAGAAAATGTTCACTGCCGAAGGGTCGAACGTCGCGAACCATAGATGCACCTATTAACATGCCGAGGCGAACGGCCCGCTCCCATGAGAGTAGTGGAGGAAATCACCCGCTCACGGAAAATAATTGCGAAGCGGTTTCACATAAACATAACACATTCTTCTCAATTAATTTCTTTCAATTAATGACTTACTTAAAACCTTTAAATTCTTTAGATATTAATGTAAACTTTCACTCAATGATGACCACGCATATAAATCAATTAGCAATGTTTATAGGGCATGGTGTAAGCCTAAACAACGCGGACATGGCAAGAATAGTCACTACGCACGGACCATCGTCACCTAGTACGTACATAGCCCCCCTCCCCCCCCCCCAACAATTGTTCACATAATAAATTATTTCACCTATAGGGAAAATTCCCTCTTACAAGGTTAGAAAGGAGACTTACCTCGTATAAAGCCAACCTCGAAACTACCAAACATTACATAAACTAGTAAATCTATGCTCGAAAGTTCATAATTCTACCATTTAAGTGATTACCCAAGCCAATTTGTAAGATTCCTAAAATTCACCCCCGGGCCCACATGCTCGGTTTCGGAATTTCTTAAAGAAAGTTGTTACCCATAACCTAAGGATCAATAATATGTGATTTTTACTAGATTCTATAACAAATTTCGTGGTTAAATCTTATTTTTATCAAAACCCTAGGTTTTACCCTAAACCCATAATTTTCACCAATCTTTGGGTGTTAATTTACCCAAAAACTAAGTAATAAACTCACATTAAGTAGGAAGTACATTACCTCAAGGTGCTAAGTCGAAATCTCTGTTTTGGGAGCTCCTAAATCGCCCAAGGTTGTGATAGATTCCTTCAAATTAGCTTAAGTCTTGATTTAAAACGACCTCACTACCTCCAGTGATTTTGCACCTGTGGCGAGTGGACTACACCTGCGGTCTCGCTTCTCCGGATCAAGGTCCGCATCTGCAGAAAGGGAGGGGCTGGCATGGATCGCACCTGCGGAAGGGGTTCTGCACCCGCGGTTCCGCTTCTGCGATGAAGGGACCTCCTCTGCGGATCCTGGGCATCGCCTCGACAGCCACATCTGCGAGGCTTCGACCCATTTGCGGTCTCGCACCTGCGATTAGCCAGTCGCAGGCACGGTCGCACCAGATCTGGTGCGCCAGCAGCTTTCTTTGAGTTCGGACTCGCCTCGCACGATGTCTGAATGACATTCAGGGCCCCCGAGGCACCGTTAAAACATACCAACAAGTACTAAATCATAAAAAGGATTCGCTCGAACCCTCTAAATGCTCGAAACAACGCTAAAACCAAGAATCACACCCTAAAACCAATTGGTTCAACTTATGAACTTTAAGTTCTTAAATTTCATTTCCAACACGCCGAAACATACCTATACTACTCGGAATGACACCAAATTTTGCGAGCAAGTCATAAATGACACTACGAAACTATTCCCGATCTCAAATTTCCGTTCAGACCTCGATATCACTAAACACGTTCCAAACCTCAATTTTTGAACTTCAAGAATCATATTTCACTATTTTACGCCGAAACGCCCCCGGGTCATCCAAAACCCGTTCCGAACATACGCCCAAGTCTAAAATCATCATACGAACCTATTGGAACCTTCAAATCCCGATTCCGGGGTCATTTACTAAAAATATTGACCGAAGTCAAACTTGGCCTTTAAGGCCAGCCTTAAGGAACTATGTGTTCCAATTCCAACCCAAACTCTTCCAATTCCCGAACCAACCATCCCCGTAAGTCATAAATTATAGGAATTCTTATTTAGGGGCACGGGGTTCTAGAAAGAAAAACGACATGTCGGGTCGTTACATTCTCCACCTCTTAAACAAATGTTCATCCTCGAACGAGCCTAGAATCATACATGGAGTGCTGAATAGGTGTGGATATCTTCTCGGCATGTCCTCCTCGGACTCCCAAGTCTTCTCCTCGACTGGTTGGCCCCTCCACTGGACCTTCACAGCGGAAACCCTCTTAGACCTCAACTGGCGCTCCTGCCTATCAATAATTGCAACTATCTCCTCCTCGTAGCCCAACCTCTCGTCTAGCTGAATGGTACTAAAGTCTAACACATGAGACAAGTCGGCATGGTATCTCCGGAGCATAGATACGTGAAAAACTGGATGAAAACCCGATAATCTAGGAGGTAGAGCAAGCTCATAAGCAACCTCCCCAACTCGCCTCAACACCTCGATTGGGCCTATAAACCTTGGGCTCAACTTGCCCTTCTTCCCGAACCTCATAATACCCTTCATCGGTAAGACTTTCAAGAGAACCTTCTCGCCGACGAGGAATGATACATCACGCGCCTTCTGATCCACGTAACTCTTCTGTCCGGATTGTGCCGTATGAAGCCTCTCCTGAATCAACTTTACCTTTTCCAAGGCATCCTTTACCAAGTGAGTTCCATATAGCTTAGCCTCACCAGGCTCAAACCACACGATGGGAGAACGGCATCGCCGACCATATAGAACCTCAAATAGGCCATCTCAATGCTGGACTGATAGCTGTTGTTGTACGCAAACTCGGCCAAGGGGAAGAACTGATCCCACTACCCTCCAAAGTCAACCACACATGCCCGAGCATGTCCTCCAATATCTGAATTGTCCGCTCCGACTGCCTGTCGGTCTGAGGATGAAATGTTGTGCTGATCTCTACACGGGTGCCCAATTCACTCTGTACGGCTCTCCAGAAATGCGAGGTGAATTGAGGACCTCTATCGGATATGATGGACACGGGCACACCGTACAACCGGACTATCTCCCGAATGTAGATCTGAGCCAACCTCTCTGAAGTATAAGTAGTAGCTACTGGAGTGAAATGTGCTGACTTGGTCAACCTGTATACAATAACCCAAACCGCATCAAACTTCCGCAAGGTCCGCGGCAACCCAACTACAAAGTCCATAGTGATGCGCTCCCATTTCCACTCTGGTATAGGCATCTGCTGGAGTAGGCCTCCTGGCCTATGGTGCTCATACTTAACCTGCTGGCAATTTAGACATCTAGCCACATACTCCACTATGTATTTATTCATCCGTCGTCACCAGTAGTATTGTCTCAGGTCACGATACATCTTCGTAGCACCTGGATGAATAGAATACCGTGAACTGTGTGCCTCCTCTAGAATCCTCTCCCTCAGGCCATCAACATTAGGAACACATAAGCGACCTTGAAGTCGCAGGCACCATCCTCGCCAATAGAAACCTCCTTGGTACCACCCTGTAGTACCGTCTCTCTGAGAACTTCCAAGTGCGGATCATCGAACTGCCGAGCCTTGATCTGCCCCAATAATGACGACTGAGCAACAACACACGCAAGAACTCAGTTGGGCTCTGAAATTTCCAACCTCACAAGTCTGTTAGCCAAGGACTGAATGTCCAGGGCTAGTGGCCTCTCCTCCGCTGAAATAAATGCCAAGCTACCCATACTCTCCGCCTTCCTGCTTAAGGCATCTGCAACCATATTTTCCTTGCGGGATGATAAATAATGGTGATGTCATAATCCTTCAGTAACTATAGCCACCTACGCTGCCTCAAATTAAGGTCCCTTTGTTTGAACAGGTGGTGTAAGCTGCGGTGGTCTGTATAAACCTACCAAGACACTCCATACAAGTAATGTCTCCAAATCTTAAGAGCATGAACAATCACTGGCAACTCCAAATCGTGCACGGGGTAGTTCTTCTCATGAACCTTCAACTGACATGAAGCATATGCAATAACTCATCCCTCCTGCATCAATACACATCCTAAGCCAACGCATGAAGCGTCGCAATAAACTATAGACATCTTTGAACCAGAAGGCAACACTAGAACTGGTGTTGTGGTCAAAGCTGTCTTGAGCTTCATAAAGCTCGCCTCACACTCGCTGGACCATTGGAATAAGGCACCCTTCTGGATAAACCTAGTCATAGGGGCTGCAATGGATGAAAATCCCTCCATAAACTGATGATAATAACCTGCCAACCCCATGAAACTCCTGATCTTGATCGCTAAAGTAGGGCGTGGTCAACTCTGAACTGCCTCAATATTCTTAGGATCCACCTTGATACCCTCTCCGGACACCACATGTCCCAAGAATGCTACCGAATCTAACAAAAACTCACACTTGGAGAACTTAGCATACAACTTTTGTTCCCGCAAGGTCTGGAGCAGTACTCTCAAATGCTGCTCGTGCTCCCCCAGGCTACGTGAGTAGATCAAGATGTCATCAATGAAGACAATGACAAAGGAATCACTATAGCCTTGAACACCCTGTTCATCAAATCCATAAACGCTGCTGGGGAATTGGTCAAGCCAAAGGACATCACCAGGAACTCATAATGACCATATCTAGGCAGGAAGGCAGTCTTCGGAATATCTGAGTCCCGAATCCTCAGTTGATGATACCCAGATCTCAGGTCGATCTTAGAAAACACCCTAGAACCCTACAACTGGTCAAAAAAATCATCAATGCGCGGCAACGAGTATTTTTTCTTGATGGTAACTTTTTTCAACTAGCGGTAGTCAATACACATCCGCATAGTCCCATCATTCTTC
This sequence comes from Nicotiana knightiana, assembly GCA_005239525.1. Taxonomy (NCBI): domain Eukaryota; kingdom Viridiplantae; phylum Streptophyta; class Magnoliopsida; order Solanales; family Solanaceae; genus Nicotiana; species Nicotiana knightiana. Next base: position 75,297 of record ML393126.1, read on the forward strand.
TTCACAAATAGAACTGGAGCACCCCAAGGTGATACACTCGGTCTAATAAAACCCTTAGCTAGAAACTCTTCGAACTTCTCTTTCAATTCTTTCAGAGCCATACGATACGGTGGAATGGATATAGGCTGGGTGCCTGGAGCCAAGTCAATGCAAAAATCAATATCACGATTCGGTGGCATGTCTGGGAAGTTAGAAGGAAACACATCGGCGAAATCCCAAACTACTGGCACTTAATCGATCGTTGGAGACTCTGTGGTGGTGTCCCACACATAAGAGAGATAAGCCAAACAACCCTTCTCGACTATACGTCGAGCCTTCAGGAAAGAAATAACCCAACTGGCTGCACTAATTGAGGAATCTCTCCACTCCAATCTCGGCAACTCAGGCATGGCTAATGTAACAGTCTTGGCATGGCAATCTAAGATGGAATGGTACGAAGATAACCAATCCATGCCCAGGATGACCTCAAAGTCAGTCATATCAAAAAACAAGAGGTCCGATCTAGTCTCAAACCCATAGAATGTGACCATACAGGACCGATAGATCCGGTCCACAACCATAGAATCGCCCACAGGAGTGGACACATAAACAGGAGTACCCAAAGACTCACGAGAAACACACAGGAAATGAGCAAATAGAGGTGATACATATGAATAGGTAAACCCCGGGTCAAATAATACTGAAGCCTCCACACCGCAGACAGAGATAATACCTGTGATAACGGCGTCTGAGGCCAATGCATTTGGTCTGGCCGCAAAAGCATAGAATCTGGCCGGAGCACCGGCTGGCTGGCCTCCACCCGACTGAATAGCAGTTGGCTGAGCTCCCCTTGTCTAGACTCCACCTTTAGGACGACCCCTACCCACATGTCCTCCACCTCTAGATGGCGGGACTGCTGGTGCTAAAATCATAGGTTGATGGCCCTGCAACACTGCCTTGCCCCGAAGTCGGGGGCAAAACCTCTTCATGTGACCTGGATCCCCACACTCGTAACAACCTCTCGGCACCATAGATTGCTTCTCTAAAGACTGGACCTGGTGGCCGGAATACCCACTGGAGGAACCCTAAATGGCTGGGGGATGGTATGAACTCTCTGGCATGGCGCTGAAATAGCCGTTGGAAGAACCTTGATGACCAGAATACCCGCTGGAAGAACCTGAATAGCTGGTGGACGATAAGAACTCTCCGGCATGGCACTGAGGTAAGGCCTCACTAGAGCGCCTCGAGGAGGTGGTGGTGATGCCGAGTATGGAGGCCTGCTGGGCTGGCCCCTCCCAAACTGACCTCTTCCCCTAAACGGAGCATCTCTAAAATCTCCAGAAAACTGAGCTCTCTTGTCCTGCTGCCCCTGCTCTCTACCCCTCAGGCAATAGTCCTCAATCCTGCGGGCGATCTCCACTCTAGCTGACAAGGAGTCCCCATCTCCACCTCTCGGGCCATGTTGGCTCTAATACCAGAGTGCAACCCTGCTACAAACCTCCGCACTCTCTCTGCATCAGTAGGAAGTATCATAAGTGTGTGACGAGACAACTCAGAAAACCTCACCTCATAGTCGGTCACTGACATTTGACCCTACTCAAGCTGCTCGAACTGGTACCGCAGCTCTTCCCTCTCAGAGGGTGGGATATACCTGTCTAGGAATAACTGAGTGAAGTGCTCCCAAGTGGTAGGGGAGAATCCGCTAGCCTGCCAATATCATAAGACTGCCACAATCTACGGGCCCTGTCCTATAACTAGAAAGTGGTGAAGTCAACCCAATGAGACTCCTGTATCCTCATGTTGTGCAGTCTGTCCCTGCACCTATCAGTAAATCCTGAGCATCCTCATGACGCTCTCCCCCGAAGACAGGAAAGGTGAAGCCTAGTCCATATGTCCAATAACTTATGCGGATCGTCGCCTGCATCTAGTCGGGGCTCATGTGCTATTGTTGTAACTGGGTGGGCTCTGCCCACGGCTAGGGTACCCGGAGTCTGATAAACCGCAGCTGCATGTCCTGGGGCCTGAGCAGTAGGGGTCTGTGCTCTCCCTCCCGCTTGACAAGTGGCCGGGTCCGCTGGAAATAAACCAGCCTGGGTCATAGTGTCCATGAACTGCATCATACGGCCCATGACCTCTTGGAAGCCCGACTCTGACATAAAATCCACCGGGGAAGGATCTGCTACGGGCACCTCGCCTTGCTCCTCAATGACGGTATCCTCTGCTGGATCCACTGGTGGTGCAACTGGGGCACCTCTAGGACGCCCTCGTCCCCTCTCTCAGGCCGGTGCCCTCCCCCGGCCTCTGCCTCGGCCTCTAACAACGGGGGGAGCATCTCCTCCCGGGTTCGAAACGTCAGTCATGTGCGTCCTTACCATTTGTGAGAGAATAAAAGGGTGAGATTTAATATACTATCAACTGCGTGACAGAAGGTGAATAAAGAGAGATTTCCTAACACCCTATAGCCTCCTGAAGATAAATACAGACGTCTCCGTACTGATCCGCAAGACTCTATTGGGTTTGCCCGTTGCTTGTGAGACCTATGTGAACCTAGAGCTCTGATACCATGTTGTCACGACCCAAATCCTAATCTATGTCGCGATGGCGCCCAATGCCGATGTTAGGAAAGCCAACACGATTAGTCTAGTGAATTCCATTTAGTTTTTATAAAAACTAATAAACATTACTCAAAAAAAATTTCACAAGCATGAGAAAGTGATAAATATCGAAGCAAATTTACTTGCAATGATCATGAAGTTAAATTTAAATAATTACATCCCAAAAGAATAGTCTACCAATAACTGGTGTCACAAGTATACAGGCATCTAGTAGAGATAAATCAAAAGAATACACCTATCCTACTGTTTGAGAGTATATAGACAGGATAACAAAAGGAAAAGACTCCAACACGCTGCGGAACGGCATCCAGGGAAAACAACTCACTATGGAATATCTGATCTCGATGAGTCGAGAACGTGCTCTGGACTGATAACCAGATGTACCTGCCTCAGAACCTGTACAATTAAGTACAGAAGCGTAGCATGAGTACATAAACATTATGTACCCAGTAAGTATCCAGTCTAATCTCGAAGAGGTAGTGATGAGAGGTCGACTTGATACTCACCAGGGCCAAACAATTTATTTAATTATAAGGCTAAGCATGAATATCAAAGATAAATAACAATAAGGACAAGAAATGATAAATCTTTCCACAAGTGCATTAAGGTGCCAGTTCCTATTAAACAGATTACAATATTATTCCTCAAGGCCTTTTTAACGGTTTGACAATCATAGGAAAATACCAAGCAAATTAACATGTGCATAATATGATGAGGACGTACGGCCCGAACCAACAGAAAAGTAAATTTGCAATGCCGAAGGGTCAAACGGCGCGAACCATAGATGCATCTATTAACTTGCCGAGGCGAACGACCCGCTTCCATGAGAGTAGTGGAGGAAATCACCCGCTCGCAGAATGTAACTGTGAAGTGGTTAACATAACACATTCCTCTCAATTCATTTCTTTCAATTAATGACTTACTTGAAACCTTTAAATTCTTAAGATATTCATGTAAACTTTCACTCAAAGATGACCACACATATAAATCAATTAGCAATGTTCACAAGGCATGGTGTAAGCTTAAACTACTTGGACATGGCAAGAATAGTCACTACGCACGGACCCTCGTCACCTATTACGTAAGTATCCCCCACAATCGATCACATAATAAATTATTTTACCTATGGGGAAAATTTCCTCTTACAAGGTTAGAAAGGACACTTACCTCGTATAAAGCCAACATCCCGATTCAAGAATGCGCTCAAACTTCCAAATTTGATGCCAAACAACTCGAAACTAGCCAAACGTTACATAAACTAGTCAATCTATGCTCGAAAGTACATAATTCTACCATTTAAGTGATTACCCAAGCCAATTTTTAAGATTCCTAAAATTCACCTCTAGGCCCACATGCTCGGATTTCGAAAATTCTTATATAAAGTTGTTACCCATAACCTAAGGATCAATAATATATGATTTTTACTAGATTCCATAACAAATTTCGTGGTTAAATCCTATTTTTATCAAAACCCTAGGTTTTACCCTAAACCCATAATTTCACCAATCTTTGGGTGTTAATTTACCCAAAACTAAGTAATAAACTCACATTAAGTAGGAAATACATTACCTCAAGGTGCTAAGTCGAAATCTCTTTTTTGAGACCTCCTAAATCGCCCAAGGTTGTGATAGATGCCCTCAAATGAGCTTAAGTCTTGATTTAAAACGACCTCACTGCCTCCAGTGATTTCTCACCTACGGTGAGTGGACCGCACCTGTGGTCTCGCTTCTGCGGATCAAGGTTCACATTTGCGAAAAGGGGAGGGGCTGGCATGGATCGCACCTGCAGAAGGGGTCTCGCACCTGCGGCTCCGCTTCTGCTAAGAAGGGACCGCATCTACGGATCCTGGGCATCCCCTCGAAGGCATCTGCGAGGCTTCGTCCGTATTTGCGGTCTTGCACCTACGGCTAGCTAATCGCAAGTGCGGTCGAATTAGATCTGGTGCACCAGCAGCTCTCTTTGAGCTGGGACTCGCCTCGCGCAACGTCCAAATGACATTCAGGGCCCCCGAGGCCCCATTCAAACATACCAACAAGTCCTAAATCATAAAATAAACTCGCTCGAACCCTCGAAACGCTCGAAACAACGCTAAAACCAAGAATCACACCTTAAAACCAATTATTTAAACTTATGAATTTAAATATTTCACTTCCAACACGCCGAAACATACCTATACTACTCGGAACGACACCAAATAAAGAAAGTCTTATTTAGGGGTACGGGGTTCTAGAATGCAAAACGACCGGTCGGGTCCTTACAGTTTCTTCCCCCCTCCTCATTTCTTATTTATTTTGTGTAGTACATCTCTTTTATGTTGTGTTAGGTTGATTGGTTCAGGTTCGGAGTGGTTTTGGAGAGAAATAAGGCACTTAGTCTCTTCACTTGGTTCAATAGTTAGAAAAGTCAACCGAAAGTTGACTTATAGGTATATGATCTCGGAATGTGGTTTTTATGGTTTGTAAATCTTCGTTAGGTGATTTGGTACTTAGAAGTGTATTCGGAATGTTATTCGGAGGTCCGTGGTAGAATAAGGCTTGAATTGGCGAAATTGGATTTTTGGCGATTTTCGGTCGGCAGTAGAATATTAGCTACCGGGGTCGGAATGGAATTCTGGAAGTTGGAATAAGTTCGTAGAGTCATTTTTTATGTGTGTGCAAATTTTCAGGTCGCTCGGACGTGGTTTGGTTGGTTTCGGTATCGTTGGAGAATTTCAGAAGTTTAGAAATCCTTAAGCTTGAATTTCGGGTTAATTTGGTGATTTGATGTTGTTTTGAGTGTTCTGAAGGTTCGACTGAGTTTGAATAATGATATGTGACTTGTTGGTAGGTTTGGTTGAGATCCCGAGGACCTCGGGATGATTTCGAATAATTATCGGAGCGTTGGAAAATTTGGAGTTGCAGCTGAAGCTGATGTCTTTCTGTCATAACCGTACCCACGGATTGGGGACCGCAGGTGCGAGCCTAAGAAGTGGAAAGGAAATTGTAGAAGTGACATTGATCGCAGAAGCGGCGTCTGATGGGGACCGCAGGCGCAGGTGCGGCGTCTGATGACTTAAATGAATTCCGCAGGTGTGGATTTTTGGGCCCAGAAGCGGTCCGCAGGTGCGAGATAATTTCCGCATAAGTGGAAAGTGCTAGGCAAAACCTATAAAAGGTTGCCTTCGCGAGTTTTCACCATTTTTGGACGGTTTGGAGATTTTGAGCAGTGATTTTAAGAGGAAATCGAAGTCTATCAATTGGGTAAGTTACTTGGACTTCATTTCTTGTGTTTGTGATGATTTTTCTACTGTTTAATCATGAAATTTGTGGGATTTAATGGTGTAATTTGAGGGGTTAGAGCCGACGAATGATTTGGGTTTTCTGCGTGTTCTCTTTCATCATTGGCACTATATGAAGGTGTTAGAACGGGTCTTTGTTTGATAGTAGGGTTATTACCGGCATTTGGTTGCTTGAACAGTTGCGATGATTAGAAGTTTTCGCTATGAGCATTTGAGTGATGTGGTATATCATGTGATTTCATCTTGGGTTACGGGAAAGGTTTGGTACAACTTGTCCGGATTTATGCAGCTTATAGATGTGGGATTTTGATCTTGTAAATTATTTCAGAAGTGGAAATTTGGTTCTAAGGTTCATGGGTTAGGTTGGATTGCGCAATTTTAGCTATGTTAATCTACTAGACCTATATGGGATAAGGTGACATGGGATCACCCCCGGGTATATGCATGCTAAGTTATACGACAATTTTTGATAGTTTTGGAACAACTCTGGGCACGTTCGAGGACGAACGAATGTTTAAGTGGGGGAGAATGTAACGACCCGACCGGTCGTTCCGAGAGTTTTAGCCCCGTTCCCACCCACCCCCCCACCCCCCCATTTCTGCTTCATTTTGTTTAGTACAACTTTTTTATGTTGTGTTTGGTTGATTGGTTCGGGTTAGGAGTAGTTTTTGGAGAAAAATGAGACACTTAGTCTCTTAACTTAGTTCAACGGTTGAAAGCCAACTGGAAGTTGACTTATAGGTATATGATCTCGGAATGTGATTTTCATGGTTCGGATAGCTTTGTTAGGTGATTTGGGGCCTAAGAGTGTATTCGGAATGTTATTTGGAGGTCCGTGGTAGAATTAGGCTTGAATTGACGAAATTAGATTTTTGGCGATTTCTAGTCGGCAATGGATGGGTCGCAATAGAATTCCGGAAGTTGGAATAAGTTCGTAGAGTTGTTTGTGATGTGTGTGCAAATTTTCAGGTCGTTCGGACGTGGTTTTTTTGGTTTAGGCATCGTTGGCAAATTTCGAAAGTTTAGAAATCCTTAGGCTTGAATTTCGGGTTAATTTGGTGATTTGATGTTGTTTTGAGTGTTCCGAAGGTTCGACTGAGTTTGAATAATGATATGTGACTTGTTGGAAGGTTTGGTTGAGTTCACGAAGGCCTCGGGATGATTTCGAATGGTTATCGGAGAGTTGGAAAATTTGGAGTTGCAGCTGAAGCTGCTGTCTTTCTATCATAACCGCACCTGCGAATTGGGGACCGCAGGTGCGAGCCGCAGAAGCGGAAAGGAAACTGCAGAAGCAGCATTGATTGCAGGAGCAGAGGGGTGGACCGCACCTGCGAGACCAGGGGTGCAGGTGCGACATCTGAAGATTTAAGTGAATTCCGCATGTGCGGATTTTTGGGCGCAGAAGCGGTCAGCATGTGCGAGATAATTTCTGCAGAAGCAGAAAGTGCTGGGCAGAACCTATAAAGGCTGCCTTCACGATTTTTCACTCATTTTTCACCATTTTTGGACGATTTGGAGATTTTGAGCAGTGATTTTAAGAGGAAATCGAAGGCTATCAATTGGGTAAGTTACTTGGACTTCATTTCTTGTATTTGTGATGATTTTTCTACTGTTTAATCATGAAATTTGTGGGATTTAGTGGTGTAATTTGAGGGGTTAGGGTTGGAAACTTTAGACTTTGATTTAAGGATTTGAGGGGTCATTTGTCATCGGATTTTGATGTATTTGGTATGTATGGACTCATGAGAGTGTAAGGATTCTAGTTTTGTGATTTTTGTCGAGTTCCGAGACGTGGGCCCGGGGTCGGGTTTGGCCGAATTCGGGATTTGTGATGTAATTTGATAATTTTAATGCGGGCTTCACTCCTTTAGCATATATTAATGATATAATACTGATTTTGGTTAGATTCTGGGAAATTTGTGGACGAGTCGAGCAGCAAGGGCATTGCGGAGTAGAGTTTTGGCTTGATTGAGGTAAGTAATGCTTCCAAACTTGTTTCTGAGGGTTTGAAAACCCGAACTACGTGTTATGTGATTAGAATTTGGTGATGCACCGTGCGGGCGTGCACTGTGAGACTTGTGACCTGGTTCATTCCATGGCACCGTTTAGTGGTTCTTTCTTGTTGGTATTTGTGCTTCTATCTATGTGATTAAAAAAAAACATGTTGGAAATCATCCTAGATATTATGTTAAGGCTTTACACGATCCTGTTGAGACCCGAGTGGTCATCTTAATGCAAACCATGCTAGACATTATGTTAAGGCTTTACGCCGACATTGTTGAGACCCGAGTGGTCATTTATTATTGTTATCACATGTGTTTCATTGACATTATATAATCAGTCCTGTCATTACATATCATATCATTTCTCAGTCTCGGTAATTGTTGTTTTACACATTATATCATTGATTCGGGCTAGTTCATTCATTGTGAGCCCATGTGAGCGAGACTGGAGAGTGATGATTGAGTGAGGCTGAGAGCCTGATATTGAGTGACAGTTGTGGATCGGGATGCACGCCTAGCATGTTATACTTATTATGCTTGGATCTGGCTTATGACAACGCTTGGTCTGTAGGATCCCCTCCGGAGTCTGTAACACACCCCCAGTGAGCGCAGTGATATTTGAGGGAGGGATCTTCCCTGGACATGGATCTTGTCCGAAGTGATATTGAGGGATGGATCTTCCCTGGACATGGATCTTGTCCGAAGTGATATTGAGGGATGGATCTTCCCTGGACATGGATCTTGTCCGAAGTGATATTTAGGGATGGATATTCCTTGGACATGGATCTTGTCCGAAGTGTTTATGTTCGGAGATGGATTTTCTCCATGAGGCTGGATTGACCTATTTTTCCCCGGTAATAAGCGATTGATGTCAGTGATGTGTATACGTATTCTGGGATAGATCTTCCCTGGGCCGTCGAGCTATATACAGTACCGAGTGGTTGTGAGATGTATCATTATCTGGAGATGGATCTTCTCCATAGGGTTGGATCGGCCTTCCTCAGTACTGAGTGACTTCTGTCTGATGTGTATATAATTTGGGATGGATCTTCCCTCGGCCATGCGATCCATATACAGTACTGAGCGGACGAGTATTTGAGAATGGGAGCGCATTATGCATTTCATACTGTTGATGCATTGGAATGTAAAATACATTGAGTTATATATGTTAAACTGTTCAGAACCATACTTGTCTTATCACCTTGATCTGTCTAATTAACTGAAAGCATGCCTAAATTTCTGTACATTGGTTATGTTGTAAATGTGGAGGTTTAGTCCGTCACTACCTCTCAGCCCACAATTTGGGCTTGTTACTTACTGAGTTGGTGTACTCACGTTAGCCCATGCACCTTCTGTGCAGATCTAGGTATCCCTGGCCATGGTAGTGCCAGTTGATCATTTTGGTTGCGGATCATTTTCGGAGAGGACGAGGTAGCTGCTTGGCGATCGCAGACCCGCCTATCTCTTTCCATATCTTCCTTGTGTATTTTTATTGATTATTTCTAGAAAAAGTTGTCTGGTTAAATTTTGGGAATAGTTGTAGTATTGGCTCATGACTCAGTGACACCAGATTTTGGGATTTCTCTTTTTACAGTATTTTGGGTTTGAATCTATCTTTTATTTCGGTTCTCCTCTGATGAAAAAGGGTAATATTTAAATATTGTCATGTAGAAATTGAATTGGTTAAGAGTGTAGGCTTGCCTAGTTCCACGATAGGCGCCATCACGACCGAGTTGGTTTTAGGGTCGTGACAAATTCTCATTTCACCATCCGAACATAATGTAGAGAAGTGTTTGGAATAAGGTCCGACACGCTCAAATACCTGAACTTCAAAAATTTTGACCTCCTGAATACCAATCACACTAGAGTCAACTAAATTTGTATCTCCAATGTCCTTGGCTAACTTTAATATTACTTCTTCAAAATCGTCAACCTTAAATTCTAGTTAGATAACTTGTTGGTGTTTTACTTTGACCTCCTCCATTAGCTCCTCAATTTCAGGATTGACTCCATGCTCTTCTTGGCTACTATCCCCAATATTGGTTGGTTGAGTATTAAATGCTTCAACCAATTGACCCATGTGTGCCTCCAGGCTGCGAATAGTAGCATTTTGCCTTTGTACGTGCAATTGTTTCTCATTATTTTATTCCATAAGGTACCTTAGCATATCCTTGATCTATTTTAGGTCCGCATCCCTGGTTTTTTTTCCCTATTGACTTCACAAGAAAAAGTAAAACCATCATAGTAAGGTGTAACGACCTGACCGGTTATTTTGAGCTCTAGTGCGGCGTTCGGCGGTTTGAGGCCATGAGTAGAATCACCTCATATTTTATGACTTGTACGTGTGGTCGGAATTGAATTTTAAGAATTTCAGATTTGTTTCGGAAGGAAAATTCTAAATTTGAAAGCTTTAAGTTGAAAGAGTTGACTAAGGTTTGATTTTTGAATAAACGACCTCGGAATCGGGATTTGAAGGTTCTAATAGGTTCTTATGATTATTCTGGTGCACCGGGAACATTTCGACGCTTATTATGGAAAGTTGGCATTTTGAAAGATTAAGAATTTCCTTAACTTTGGTTTGAACTGGACTTTGATGTTATCGATGTCCGTTTGGGATTCTGAGCCTTGGAATAGGTTTGTATCATGATTTATAACCTGTACATATATTTTGGTATTATTCCGAAATGTTTAAGTATGAATCGAACGTGTTCGTCGAAGTTTGAATGTTTGAAAGTTAAAAGAAGGTTTCGATCGTCGATTCGTATTTTTGATATTTTTTGGCATGATTTAAGGCTTCGAATAAATTTGTATCATGTTTTAGGATGCGTTGGTATGGTTGGATGGGGTCCCGGGGGCCTCGGGTGCGAATCGGATTGGAATCGAGTTGAGTTTTGGACTTAAGGTATTGCTTAAGCTTAAGGCTTCTGGTGTGATTGCACATACGAGGTTTATGACAGCAGATGTGAGACCGCAAAAGCGGCCATGGGGTCACAGAAGTAGTTTTGGATGAGCTGTGCAATGGTCGCAAGTGCAAGGAGGATTTCGACATCTGCGAGCCCGTAGATGCGACGAGGCTCTATAGATGCGGAGTTGGAGAGGTGTGGTTGGCTTCGCAAAATCGGATGGGATCCCACAGGCGTGGAAGCGAGGGTAGGGCCACAAGACTGCCTCACAGGTGCGAGCTTTGGGACACAGGTGTGACTGGTCGGGGCCTAAGTGACTTCCGCAGGAGCGGACATTTTTTCGCAGAAACGCAGCTGCATGTGCGGCTGGGGTGCCCGCAAGTGCGAAGACGCTTGGGCAGAATATATGCTGCTCAATCGGGATTTTTGCTCATTTATTCATTCCTCTCTTGCTTGGGCGATTTTTGGGGTGATTTGGAGGAGTCATTTTTATCATCAATCTTAAGGTAAGATATTTCTGCACATTGTGAGTAAAATACATGGTTTATATATGGATTTAAACTGGAAAATCAGTAGAAATTCTGAAATATTGGTAGAAAACCTAGAATTGGGTATTTTCGGACTTTGACCACAAAATTAGACATGAAATTGGGAATAAATTATATATTTGAGTTTGTGACCTTATGGGTGATGACTATCTTCAAGACTTCGGAATCCGGGCACGTGGGCTCGAGGGTTGACTTTGTTGACTTTTCGAGCGGAGTTGGAAATTTTTATAAATTGTTAAATTATATGGATTGGAGTATATTTTGATTGATTTACACATTATTTGACTAGTTTCAAATCATTTGGCTGTGAATTGAAGAGTTAGAGAGGCATTGGAGCCGATTATGGAACTTCGGAGCGAGGTAACTCTCCTGTCTAACCATGTGAGGTAGAAACTACCCCCTAGGTGATGTAATTGATATGTGCTACTAGTTGTGGGTGCTACGTACGCACGAGGTGATGAGAGTCCATACGTAGCTAGAGCATGTTTATGTCTGGGTAGACTTAGGACCTTATCATGTAATATTTGAATTAATTGGACTCATTTTGCTAGGTTAATTTATTGAAATTACAATTGTAATTGATTTAGAACATATATACATTAGGCCGATTTTTATCAACTTGAGTTGTTGCCAAGATATTTGATAAATGTAAAGGGGTATATTCACTACGGAAAAGGTCCTGAAATATACCTCTACTATTATAAATTATTTAAAATTATCCTCTGTTATACTATCAGTTCAAAAAAGCCCCTACCGTCTTACTATTGGGACACATATATCCCTATATTGATGGACTGGACACGTGGCAGTCATCCAAAGTTGTTAGTCCATTCAGTCTTAAATTAGACGTGACCCGCCCAATTACCCGCGGTCTGACCCACCCTCCTGGTACCCTTCAATTAAAGAAAGACCATATAGAAAATACCCACACCCCACCCTATCGTGCCCTTATGCCCCCCCCCCATACTCTTGACTTATCGCTCCCCCAAAACCCACTTCCTAAATTTTCTTCACTGCAACATATTCTCCCTCATTTCTTTTCTATTTCTCCATCAATTACTTTTTAAGAAGATACTTTTAGGAGAGGGTTTACAGGTAAAAGGGAAAACCACCATTGTTAATAAAGTTTGGAGTATCTTTGGATTTAAATAATTTTCGAAATTTGAACTTGAATATCATTCCGAAATCTAAATTTTATGCCTTGTTGAAACTCAACTGAGATTGGTAATTTTTAGGATGAATTTCAAAGAATCCACCATAGTTAAAGGATGAAGATCCTGGGATCAAACTTTTAAAATATATATAACACTTTTATTTGTGGGAACGGTAGTTGCTCATATCTTTGAGGTAGATCTGAATTCGAAATCGATCGACGGGAAAGAGTAAGTTCCGGCGCCTTATTTTTTCCGACCACTTTCCATTTATATAGAAATAATATTGCACTTGTTACCATTTTTTTATTAGGGCAATAAGTTTTAATATCTTGAATATTTTGTTTTAATAGTTATTGACTAGAGAGTGCTTACATGTGGCCTTGGTTTGGTGGCGGTGTTGTCGGAACTACTGTTCCGATTTCTGCTAGTAGTTGTGCTAATTTGAGAAGCTTTCTTATATTTTAAATTTGGGCCTCACTGGCGTTGTGTGTCCCTTTACTGATTTTGAGCTCCTTATTAACTTTAGATCATAATTGTCATATGTTGGAACTTGATTTCTTTGTCTCTATTATGAGTTTGCGATTGTTTATTGATGAAAACCTTTGCTATTAAAAGAAGATGGTGGCGGAGGAGACGATTGTGTTGTTTAGTTGGAGATTTATATGGAAAGGGGGAGAGGGTCAAAGTTTATGGGTCGGGTAGCGGGTAATTGGGCGAGTCACGTCTAATTTAAGACAGGATGGACTAACAACTTTGGATGACTGCCACATGTCCAGTCCGTCAAGATAGGGATATATGTGTCTCAATAGTGAGACGGTAGGGGCTTTTCTGAGCCAATAGTATAACGGATGATATTTTAAAACAATTTATAATACTAGAGGGATATTTTAGGACCTTTTCTGTATTCACTATTATGCACCTGTATCTGTGTTGTAAGCATGTGCCTCGTGATTCGATAAGTTTCTTCCTTTCTTGTGGAGCGGGCCGAACGCCTCAGCAGTATAATTGATGCATCTATGATTCGTGCTAATCGACCCTCGACACTGTACACATTATTCAAAATATGGTTGTACGACCTCGACATAACCGTGCTTTACATCACTAGCAGTCCAAATATTCACGAGATTATCCTTCCACTGAAGCCTGGAATTTCATATTGTATTACTTATTCACTTGATTTTGGCACTTGATATTTTCGAGTTGTTGAGATAGAATACGAGATTGAGAAATTTATATCGTTAAAAGAAATTTTGAAGGGTTATGTTGGTTACCGTTTTATCCCACTATTACTATTGTGCTTCATATCTGTTTAGGATTTAGCATACTGCTTTATTGGACCTCTAGTAAGTGTCGGTGTTGGCTCCTCCTCACTACTTTTCTGGGGTTAGGCTAGATACTTACTAGGTACGCGTTGATCTACGTACTCATGCTACACTTGCATTAAATGTGCAGGATCTGACAAGTTCATTTGGTGGACATATGGGCTTGTAGGCGCAGCTGCTGAGGAGACTTTATGGTGAGATGCATTCCAGGCTACGCATCATAGCCAACATAGTCTCCATCGTACCATTTACTTTTTCCTGTCTCACTTACATTCCAGACAGATATTGCATTATTATTTTACTCCTTAGTAAATGCTCGTACCCTTGTGGCACCGAGTTTTGGGGATATTTTAGTTGATTTTTATGGATTTGCATATTATTATCACCTTTTATTTTATGCAATACTAATTATGTATGTACCCATGAATTTTAAAGGTGTAAATTTTCTTACTTAATAAAAGTTTGTGATTTCGAAAGTAATATAATGAACAATTTATGTGATAGTTCACCGTTGGCTTGCCTAACGGCGACGTTGGGCGCCATCACGGCCAATAGTGAGTTTTGGGACGTGACATAAGGGGTTGGGGGAGGATAACAAATATAAGCACAACCATGAGAGTGACCATCTTTACCACCACACATCTCACACACATGCCACACATAATATTGAGTTGGGACACATAACTCGCTCTCAGGAATATTTTGATAATTTTTCCAAGGGTGGTTTCCTCCACAATATGCATAAGGAAAATCAAAAGTAGAATTACCAACATCAAAACTCTCATAATTCAAAGATGTCATGTGTCTCAAATAAAAAATAAAATAAAAGTTCAAACTTGAAACCTAGCACTATATACAACTACATGTACACCGTTAGTTCCGTGGCAACAGCGCCTAAATTTAATCACGCCCAACTCTAGTCCTAAAAAGGATAACTGGTTGCTGCAAATATAATCCGGTCTAAAAGTTCGGTGTCGAATCCCACAAAGAACTAAGGTTTCACTATAACTGTTCAATATCACTAAAAAGACAAGCTCAAAAAATTTTAAAGTTATAATTATTAAGATTCTTATGGCTAACTAATTAACTAACAAATTAAAATAGTAAATTAACAACTAGAGACACTAAGGGTTGGAGACAAGATTAGAAAAGCCTAGAGTTATGATTTTCCCAATTTTTGGAATCCTTCCCGCTACGTCTCATAAAATTTAGCCTAAGTTATCGCTACTGATCATGATCACTCGACTTATCGTTATTCTCTCTCTCGAGCAACTACAATAATTTGCTAGTCATATTCTCTCGAATTACGCTAGCTCACACGTTTTCACCGCTCACTATGATCACGTTAAAGCTTTGTTATCTCTAATCCCGCTTTTAAACTCGTCGTATTGATCTCTCATATACCTTGGAGTGACGTTGTTCGACAACAACCTAAATATGCACTCTTTCTCAAGCGATACATAATAAATTGGCACATCCAATTGATGGTCATTCAATTAAAAATAATAAAGACATAATTAAATAAGTAGGGATATTCAAAGGCAAAATTATGTTAAAACGTAACAAGAATTCATTCTCAAAAAGGTTTCATCAAATTCTAGATTAGAGAGTTTAGCTACTCATAATTGTTTAAACAATAGTCATATTCAAAAGCATTAAACTACATATTAAAGAAAAACGGAGAGAAAAACTCTTGTGATCCGCTCCAGAGTGTTCTGTGTCCTTTTGCCTCTTTAATGATGTCTCCCCATATATATATATATATATGGAATTATAGCACGACGTCAGTTTACCACATAACAAAAGTATAAATCTCATCATAAAATATTGCTTAAGTAATATAATGTCTAGTCTATCGTACAAGCAATAATAATTAATTATATAATTTGATGCTATATTTGGTTGGTCTTATTAAATTTTATATGTAGCTAATCGTGACATATAAGTAGGGATGTTCATAAAAATTTGAAAAATCGAACCAAACCGACCAACAGAATTTGTACTTTTTGGGTTTGGTTTGGTTTTGAATTTTAAGAACCGAACAAATTTGGTTTTGTTTTGGTTTTAATCCAAAAATAATCGAAAAATCGAACCAAACCGACTATAGAATTAGATATTTAAAATTTATTATTACACCTATATATATTTATATTTTTATATAAAGCTTCTAAAATTTTATGGTACATGTTAATTGTTTGCACTTTAGTCTAGTTCTTTCTTATTATAACAATCTAGTTCTTTGTCTTTTTGCATTCTAATTGCAGTTTTCTTTTGCTAAGTACAGGAATCTATTTCATGTTAAAAATATTTTATTTTTAATTGAGTTCTTAAATTATTCATCACTATTTGATTTACTTATCATCAATATATCTTGGTAAATGATGGATTTCTCAAATTTAGTAATTGGTTTAATAGTGTTACATGTTAGAAGCAAAAAATCAAGTGTCATGCGGAAGCTAGTAAAGCAAACTTTGAACGACGATAAATCAGACAACAAAAGAGAAATATACCAAAAAAAATACAAACATATAACGTGGTTCGGTCAATTGACCTATGTCCACGACGGAGATGAGCAATTCACTATATAAAAGAGAGTACAAAATATCGAAAGAAGGACTTTGTAAATAGGCAAACACAAGTGACACACTAACACATGTCCCGAAAAGTTTTTCCCCTAAACAAGACTCTCAAACCCCCTATACCTACTGAATGAGAAGTAATGATCCTTAATTTATAGAAGTCAAAAATATTTTCGTCCAAAAAATAACTAGCCAAATATGGAAGAATTATATTTTCCTTTATGTAAAAGGAAAAATCAATTATGGTAAATATGTTGTCCTTCAAGAAATAGGAAAACCAAATATGGTAAGCAAATCAAGACAAACACCTAACATTACATAGAAAATATACTCGCCGGAATATGTTTTAAGTATTTTAAGAAAAAACCGATAAAACTCGGGAAAAAAATTGATAAAATGGACTTAAATCGAATCGATAAAAAACCAACATAATTTATTTGGTTTGATTCCAATATTTAAAAAATTGACTTATCTTATTTCGTATCTTTTTAGGGAAAAATCGAACTATGAACACCCTTAAATATAAGTGATACAAAATTTATAATATATTATTTTATACAGAATAAAATATGAAAATAAAAAAGTATATATTAGTAATACATGAATAAGTATAATTAAGACAAATTCTTAGGTGATTTATAAGGAAACACCGAATAAGGATTCTTGCATTATTTTTCATCACATAATATTCATCGCATTATTATTCACTATATAAATAATCAGTAGATTATAACTCTAGAATAACTATTTCCATGAACCCAATATTCAGAATTTTGTATAAACGGGTCCGGCCAAAAATGACGGCATATATTAGTATAAGGTGTCAGATATGACAAGTAGGGTTTGATCATCTTTTTTTTCTTCCTTTATTGCTCTTAGCATAATAGCAAAATGAAGTCATTTTAAAGCCGGCATTCTAAAGTTTAAACAAAGTTGAAAATATTTTTTAAAATGATACATAAAAATTATTTATTTCTATTTTACCAATTTATCTATTTAATTTAACAAACTTTACTATAAGAAATTCAATTACCAAAAAATATTAACTCCAGGATGTTTAATAAAATCTAGCACATTTCTTGTTATTATTGAGAAACTGTTATTTGCAGAGGAAAGGGAATAAAAAAGCTTTTTCATAAATACTAAAGTAATTTTAATAATTAGAGGAAAAGAGATATACACCAAACCAGAAAGTTCAGAAAGAAAAATCTGAATTCATTTCGTGGTGAGTAAATTTTTCGAAGCAAATTTAAACGATAGAATAATTTTTATTGAATTCAAGTAAAAAAAATTAACAGAATTAGAAAAATGACAAAGAAGAGGATATCACACTAATAAATTTAGAAGGGATGGTTAATTTTCAGTTCTAGCCGGATTAAAAGTTAAATAGCAACAAGAACCTAGCGAGTTCGAGCACAGGACAGTACCTCAGATACAATTTGAACCCTCTTTACCGTCTCACCAGAGACCTTGCTTGCTCCAGGCGTGTTCAGATTATCATTTTTATATGAATGTTTTGTGTCTTTAATATAATTTATCAATATAAACCGTATAAATTTTTAACAAAAGGCAGATTCAATTGAACCCGCTTGATACTGTGTGGTCTGCCCCAGCCAACATCCCTTTAGTCTTTTAGCCGGAGGAGAATGATATATTTGTTTACCTTTAAAATCGGATAACAATTAGATTTATAAATGGTTTTAAGGATATGTAATCTCACCTAGCACAAATTGATAAATACAGTAATTAATGTTGACAATTGACTGAAAAATAAAGCAAACCAGTATAAAAATACAATTTGGCCCTCGAACTAGACCGCCCTCGAACCAACTAAGAGTATATTAAGAAGTATGAAATGAACTGAAGAATAAGAGAATTTAAGAGAGATTGGTGTTGTATTGCTTTGATATGCGAGAATTGAATGATTACAAATGATTAGAACTCCCCTTTATATAGTAGAGGAATTCTACTTATGGAATTCTAATTACAGAAGGAAATCACATGATTAGCCAAATAATCGTTCTAGATTTGATCTGTTCCGAGATTCCCGCCACGATCCTCGACCGGTCACGGATATCTCGGTTTTCGTTAGAATGCTATCTTCGGTTTTGCTCGAGATCTATCCTGTTTGGTCTCGATCATTATTGATCTTGGTCTCGATCTCGATTGGTACTTCGAATTCCGAGCTCGATTCCGCACCTTCATATCTCGATCTGATATAAAAAGGATCCTGATCTCGGTTCATTAACAGAATCGAATGAGCACGATTTCGTATACAATATTATTACAAATAGTGTAGGTTAAGGGGAAGTTCTTTTAGCTCCAAAATACACGGGAAGCTTGTCCTTCCTCCCTATTTATGTTGTCAAATACTTCAAACTTGGAGGACTCAAACCCTGCAACTACGTGCTATTAATTAGTCTTGTAGTATTACAGACTCCCCGTGAAACAATACCAAGATTAATTTAGCTGTCTGTTTTCTTTTTCGTGGTCTTATTTTTCTCTAAAATTTAGTTGTATCCCTTTTCTATTCTATATGTACTCCCATCCACAGAGTCCGGAATCTAAATGTGATCTATTTGAACTTAAATGACCGAAATGAGTGGAATAAAATATTGTAATCAAAATACATGTAGTGCCCTTTTAAAGGGCACTATATCTTAATAAATAGCGCTATACCTCTTCATAAGGTCGTCCCTTTCCCTTCCCCCCCGTTACAGAAAAGAACTCCCCCCCCCCCCTCCTATTTAATTCAAAAAACCAGCGGTTCCCCCCTCCCCCCTCATTAACGACCAAAAAATTCGAGTGGACCTCACTCATCCCACACCCACATCCTAGCTAAGGCCTTCTCTCGTTGTGGGTTGCTCGTTTTGGATTCAAATATTCAACTTTCTAAAAACTTAAGTCAAGGTATTCCGATTTAGTTTTTGTTGAAACTCGTATAAAAATGCATATTAGTTGTTTTAAATGTGTTTTATATTGTTTTGTATTTTTTTTGTGATTTAACTGGTATGTTATTTTTATCCAGACTAAGATATTGGTGTACTAAAAAATATGTAAAAATAAAGAAATTATTATTATTTATTAAAAAAATATTAATAAGTTACTTTTTACTGTTCTATATGTATTTTCGTGCATATTTTGTGATTAAATATATTTGTTATTTTTATCTGGTTTAGATTATTTATTTGCTTAAAGACTAGTAATATAGTGCGCTTTAGCGTAGTAACATGTAGTGCATTTTAGTGTAGTATCCCTGTAGTTATTGAAATTAATCATTTAAGTATCTCTTGTACCCAAAAAATATGTCAAAATAGCTGATAGGTCAAACACAAACTCTGTCCAATTCTAGTCAATGATCATAAGGAAATAACATGAGAAAACAACAATATTTTTCGGATATCTTGGTGCTACGGGGCCTCAGATATCGAGCCCGAACCCATATGTGAATATTTAATAATTAAATATTGTATAATTATAAAAATTAATTATTTAATTTTATTATAGTCAAAAATAAGTGAGTAACAAACAAACATATAAAATAAAATATGTAAAATAATAAAACTAACATATACAAGAATTCAGGATATTTTGGTGCTACTGGGCCTCAGCCCTAAACCCATGTGTGAATACTTAATAATTAAATCTTGTATAATTATTAAAATTAATTATTTAATTCTATTATAGTCAAAATAAGTGAGTAACAAAATAAATATATAAAATAATAAAAGTAACATGTAAAATAATAAAACTAACACATATTAGGGATATCTTTGTGCTATTGGGCCTCAAATATCGAGTCTGGAACCCATATGTGAATACTTAATAATTAAATATTGTATAATTATAAAAATTAATTATTTAATTTTATTACAGTCAAAAATAAATGAGTAACAAACTAACATATAAAGTAATAAAACTAACATGTAAAATAATAAAACTAACACATACAAGAATTTAGGATATCTTAGTGCTACTGGGCCTCAAATATCAAGCCTGGAACCCATATGTGAATACTTAATAATTAAATCTTGTATAATTATAAAAATTAATTATTTAATGTACAAACAAACATATAAAATTATAAAACTAACATGTAACTAATGTTGTTTAATTTACAGTAGACGACATGGAGGTTCCGCCTAAGCATCCCGGACCTTCCAGTGATGAGCTACTGTCGTTACAGGGCGATTATAGGTCCTCCCACATATGGGAGGGAGAGTTATTGGCCCAGACTCTCTGCGTCGGGAGAGTGGACGACATGTGGGACTTTTTGAAGGGTCGCGTTCTCCACCCCCCGTGTAGTCAGACGCTTGCAAGATACGAGCTTCTATAGGATTTTGGAGATCGGACAACTGCAGCTCGATTGGTCTATGATCACGGCCCTGATAGTGCGGTGGCAACTGGAGATGCACACATTCCACTTGCCCATTGGCGAGGCCATCATCACACTGTGGGACGTGGCGATTATATATGGATTGCCCGTTGATGGACACCCTATTGCTCTGCCACAGGGCATGAGAGAGCTGACAGGTGGGCAGTACCTGGACATGCTGCAGCACCTCACTAGTTTTCGGCCACAGGAGGAGACTGCACTGGTTGGGGCCAGTCGTCTGCAGTTGACGACTATCCGAGACCATTTGGAGGTATTTTACCCTGACATCACAGGTGATACACCGGAGCTGCATATTCAGCGGTACACGAGGTTGATGCTACTCCTTATGTTTGGAGGAGTCTTGTTCACGAACACTACGGGGCACCTAGTCAGCTTGAGATTTCTTCATCATCTTGAGCGGCTAGATGATTTACCCCAGTATAACTAGGGTGCTGCTGTTCTCGCCTACTTGTAGAGGAAGATGTGCGGGGCGAGCATGGGCACCCAGCGTAACGTTGCTGGATTTTTTCCGCTGCTACAGGTGAAAACATATTCAAATACTCTATTCATTATAACATACCCAGTAAAAGTATATATCTTAAATTTTATGTCAACTTTGTACGTTAGGTTTGGGCCTAGGAGCAGTTCCTGCAGTTGCAGCCACCTCTACCACCATTACCTCCGGGTGTACCACCTTCGTTTCTCCCTCTAGCTAGGAGGTTGGTTCTCCGACGGGGATATGGACGAGGGTACGAGGCTCGACATAATCTCCCCTTGTGTAGGGATGTGTTGGATTTGCTGGAGGGCGCACAGGTAAATGTATACCTAAGTTTACTTGGCATGGCTTCATATGTGTTGCGTATACTAACGTTTTCTGTTGATACTTAATACTTCATCTGAAGTCCATACAATGTTGTGCTGATAGCTGGCTTGCCCGATTATTGCTCGGTCGGCCGACTTATTTGGAGCTCTTTCGTCCTGTTGATGTGCCTTAATATTGTGGAGCATCATGTCACCGAGCGGGTACTTCGACAATTTGGCCGTTCGCAGCTTGTACCGCCACCGCCCACCTGGCAGACCACACATTTCCAGCGGGATGATCGTTCCAGGGTGGAACAGGCATATGTGGCATGGCTAGAGGCGCAGATCGATACTTGGGACCGGCGACGTGACCTGATTCCTCCCTCCCCCCTCCTTCACTGCGTCGGACGAATACTAAGAATGATTATATGGGTTGGTACTGCGGCGTTACCCGACTTTTCATCGGGAATCCCATTTATCGAGCTGGCAGTCGGTACGTTCCATACGCCGGGAGGCACGAGGCACTGGTATGTTATTTGTTATTCTTACTTATAACTGTAACCTAGCGTTCCGTAATTTATATTTTACATGTTGTGCAGGATATTGGCCTACATTTCTTCCACCAGTTAGGACTGCAGATACAGCAACATGTCAGTGAGGGAGCGACCACTTTGCATGAGTATAGAGGGCAAGTTATAGAGCTGGCTTCTCCGACTCTGCGGCGAACCCGTGAGGAATAGCGCTTAGGACATGACCCTGCTTATGTGGTGCCAGAGTAATACCATCATGGGCCTCCAGCGGCGCCGGAGCATGGTCAATGTGCCAGGGGTTCCCCACGAGGTAGGGTTATCCCATGAGGTAGGGCTGTCCCACGAGGTCGTAGGGGCCGGCGAGGAGGTGATCCCCAGCAAGGGGGTGTTGAGGCACCTGTTGAGGATGTTGGCGTTGATCAACCGGGTGACCTCCATGAGCCAGACTACCGTCATAGCACCATGTCGTCATAGCCTTCAGCTTCAGCTCACTCCAGGGACTTCGCAGGTGATCCCGTCAGATCCAGTGTTGATCACGGGCACGAGCATTACATGAGAGGATTGGGATCAATAATTTCCAAGCCCATCGACCGCTGCTGATGATCGGCCGACCCAAGATGTGGGTAGTGGGCGCCGGCTGAGTTATGGCTCATCATCTAGGGGTACTGGGGATCTTTCATAAGCCCATGTACATTTGTATTACTATTAAATTTAAATTTATTTTTATCTTATTGATTAGCCATAAATATCTTTATGCTTTTCTTATTAAGGCTTCATCCTCGCCCGTCACGGATGGCACTTTGTGCAATAGTAATCAGGCTGCGACGGAGATTATATACAGGAGCCCGACGAGACCATGGTAGACAATTTAAATTTTTGTGACTTAACACGTACATTACTAATATATATTTTCATATACTGAAATAACTTATTCTTCTGTAGGTTACTGATGGACCGACGGGTCCTTCTACCGAGGCTGCCAGCACTACTGACGATCATGTTGCAGCGCATCTTACGATAATGAGGCGATGTGATGAGGATGATCCTGATATCGTAGCCGGCGGGATGGGATGCGCCTCAAGCCAGCAGCTACATTGAAGCACACAGGCTATAGTATACATTGATTTTTTTTTTGTATTTTATGTAAATAATAGCAACACTTCTATTTTTTACGTTATATGCGCATTATGTTTTTATTTCTCTGGTTCCTCATTATTTTAATACTACAACACAAACACAAACATAGAAACTTAACATAATTTAATTTCAGTACAACTAATAAAATACATGACGCGAAAAGCATAAAGGTAAAATACTACACTCAACACATGCATGTCATTGTTTAGTCACTACCGCCTAGTATTCTCTGCTCCAACCACTTAAATTTCTCTTCCAGCTTATTTTTTTCTTCCTCCGCCTCTTTTAGTTTCTCCTGCAATGCCGTAATTTGTCGTTTTATTTCAGACTCACGGCATTGGTATTCACAATTCATATCCCAAATATACTGCAAAGATTTTGTGTAGCATTCCTACTCAATGGGTTCATCATACCATACCTCAAAATTGCAATAATTTGTGTCATTGTCTCCCAACCTGTTTACACACATCTAGTATCTGCGCCCAACATGACCATCAGACCAACATTGCTTCACCATACAACGTTTGCCACAATAGCACATTGGTTGGTAATTGCATCCAGACATTTGTTAATGCAAAAAAAACCCCTGCTTTTATGGAAAGTTTTGCTATTTGTTTTGGTTAAGCCCAGATAATAACTAAAATGAGCTAGTTATTTATAGTCAAGGAAACACACATAACATAGTATTTAACCACGTTATGTTTCACGTGTTAAAGATTCTTTCGGGTACAATACAGCTTTTGCAGGCGGGCAGCTTTTCAGGTCGACAAGACAATACACATAACGTAGTATATATTCACATAATTATCAAACATCTTCCTCCTCCGACATCTATCCACATTAAATCATGCAAATACTTGTTAGGATGTGCCTTCTGGAAATTGGCCTTTAGGTGACTCACACAGTAACGGTGGTAGGCATACGGTTCTTGCCATGCAGGAAAATTCTCTACAGAACTTATAATACCAACATGCCAATCAGATATTAGACAAATACTTGAACGTTGTTTGACAACGTGCTCTTTCAAGTGGTTCAAAAACAGTATACACGTCTCTTGGCTTTCATTGGCACAAATAGCAAAAGCTAAAGGAAATATACTTCCATTAGCATCTACTGCAACGACGATCAATAGCTTAATATCATACTTTCCATAGACATGAGTACCGTCTATGGATATTACCGGCCAGCAATGCAGAAAACTATCAATTGGTAGTTTAAATGCCCGGAACAAGTATTTGAATATATATTCTGGTATTCCCGGACTCCGCTCAAGTTTCCATTCAACAACGGTCCCGGGGTTAAAGTGTTGCATTACGGTGATGTATCTGGGTAGATCTGCAAATGACTTATACCAGTTACCATAAACAATTTCAAACGCACGTTTGCGCCTGAGAAATGCCTTTCTTTTGGTAATGGTACAACCATATTCCTGGTGGACGGATGTAATGCGTTCTTTGATTTTGTACCTTATGGACGCTTCAATGTATGGAATCAGGACAAAAGAAATCAAGTCAACATCCAAGTTGAAGTGATTCCCACTGAATGTGTCCATTTCACAAGTGTAAGTGCCAATGTATTTACCCATTTTCCACATACCTATTTTTTCTTTCTCGCACGTAGCATCCAATGACAACCCGTAACCCATCTATGGAAAACAACCTTGTATACATTCGGAGTTTACTCTCATACCGTCATCTCACGACACTCTTTTACAAAGTACATTTTTGTCGCCCTGCTTAGGCGCGTTTTATCATGAAAAAGCATGCCCTTTGCCAGCATTGTTGGTCTAGACTCATCCCACATTGTTGTACGAATTTCGTCAATATCTCTTGTGAGGGAATCCACATCCGGCATACTTGGCAAATGATCAAGGTAGGGAATCTCCCTTGAATGAAACGACACTTGGGACTCGTACACTCTTGATTTAACAGGGGATGGAGCATGCTCCCTCTTCAAATCAGATCTAGTATTCTCTTCCTCCTCATCACCACCCTCATCAGAGAAGGGTGTGTCATCTCTGGACTCATCGACATTGTTGTCATAATCACTGTTCTCTTCCTGACTCTGTGCATCTGCCAGATCCCGATTAAATATGTCGTCTTCGGGAAATTGAGTCAGGATTGGAGGTTAAGTTTCTCGTTTTCACTGCACAAACAACAAAATAATGAGCTACTCAAATTGATAAATACTTTACATATAGTTATATCACTTCACTTACAAATGGTAATGTGTTGACATCCCATGATAGACATTATTCTGTTGGTGATGACTCCCGGATGGACCACCATGATCTAACACACCAGAACTACGCATATTCCAACTTGGCGTGGGTTCATAACTTGTAAAATTCATATCTGGCCGATACCCCCTGTGAAATATATGAGTGTTAATACTAATTCAATACAACAAAAATAAACATCGTAACACAAAGAAAAATTGAAGTTTACCACTCGTCTTGTGGATTATGCAAAGTAGGAGAGAAATTATTTCCTCTCTCCTCATTCGCCCGTGGAGATAAGTTTAGATCAAGCCAAACTCTTTCAACCGGAACCTGTTCGGCTAAAACTGCTCCAGAATAACCACACGATGACTGAGCGATATCCATGCTTTGCGCTACCTCATTATTGCTAACTTATTCAACATTCACGTAGATTTCCAACATTTTTATCAAAAGAAATTCCCGATATTCATCTGGAGTCCTCAAAAAGAGTTTTATCATCCTCGATGTTAAACTCAGTGTGACAAGCAACCCCTTGTGCAGTGTCAGAATACGGATATCTTTCGATTATTTTAAGGTTCACCGAATGTTTTCTCACAATCAATTTTTTACCAACAACGATATCAATCTATCGTACTCCATTGTAAGTGGTAACTTAACATGACACTGTGGAGATAAACTATAGCTTACTGAGTTATTCGCCACCACAACCTCGCCCCCC